>PVLD010030105.1:0-17259 GCA_004027595.1 Dinomys branickii
TCTTCTGGGAAAATACCCAGAAGAGGAATAGCTGGTTTGAATGGAACCTCTAGACCTAGTTTGCTGAGAAATCTCCAAACGGCTCTCCACAGTGGTTGCACCAGTCTGCATTCCCACCAGCAGTGTAATAGAGTCCCTATTTCTCCACAGCCTCGCCAGCATCTGTTATTGGATGACTTTTTCATACTGGCCAGTCTTAATGGGGTGAAATGAAATCTCGATGTTGTTTTTATTTGCATTTCTCGAATGACTAAGGATGTGGAACATTTTCTCATATATTTATTTGACATTTATATTTCTTTGTCTGAAAATTGTGTATTCATCTCAGATGCCCATTTCTGGATTGGGTCTTTGAATTTGGACAGGTACATGTTTTTTAATTCTTTGTATGTTCTAGATAGCAGTCCTTTGTCTGAGGGACAGCCAGCTAGGAATTTTTCCCAATTTGTGGGTTTTCTTTTTACTTTGCTGGTGATTTCTTTAGATGTACAAAAACTTTTCAGTAGGGTGAGGTCCCAATTATTGATTCTTTGAAGTGTTTCCCTTGCAGCTTCATTCTTGTTCATGAACTCTCTACCTACTCCTATCTCTTCAAGATTTTTACCTACTTTCTCTTCCAATAGGTTTAGAGTTTCTGTTTTAATGTTGAGGTCTATGATCCATTTTGACCTGAATTTGGTGCACGGTGATAGACTGGGGTCTATCTTCAGTTTTCGGCAAGAGGCGAGCCAGCTTTTCCAGCACCATTTATTAAACAGGCCTTCTTTTTTCCAGTGGGTTTGGTTGACCCCTTTGTCAAATATTAGGTAGCTAAGTGGGTTTTTTGTTGTGGTTGCATCTTCCAGTCTGTTCCATTGATCCTCAGGTCTGTTATTTAGCCAGTACCAGGTTGATTTTATTACAGTTGCTTTGTAGTATATTTTCAGGTCAGGGATTGTGATTCCACCTGACTTGTCCTTATTGCCCAGGATTGCTTTTGCTATTCTGGGTCTCTTCTGGTTCCAGATGAATTTGAGGCATATTTTCTCTAGATCTGTGAGGTATGTTAACGGTAGTTTGATCTGTCTGCCTCTTAATAAAATGAGGGCTGATATTAATAATACTGTAAATATATCACCTTCCTTGAAGGATGGCTGTCAATTTAAATATGATACAGTAAAACTGGCAGTATAATGAAAGCTATAAATGACTGAACAGAGATAAGGAATCATTTTTTGGTTTTTATTTCTCACAAAGTGAGGTATATGATCATCTGTATTCTATAGAATAGAGCATTAATATAACATATATAGGAAGATTGGCACCAAAATAAGTTCTCGTTCAATCTTTTGCTAGTTTTCTTTTCAGAAAATTTTGTAGATTCGCAGTAAAATTTCAAAATCTGTATTGATACATTTTCTATGAGCAAAGGAAACCTGAAAGCATCACATTTATAATGTTCACATGATACACAAAGATTAAGTTACTACAAAAGAAAATGCTAGAATATCGCCTATCAAAATTTCATGGTTCCTAGATTGAAACACTCTCGTTTTCTAATTCCGCATGGAAATCTAATGTTCTCCTTCCTTTGGGTGATTCTGAGATATAATCTAGTGCACAGAATATATTAGAATACATTTGCAATTTAATTGAAGGATTTCCTTTCATGTTTGGGTGCAAACATTCAGAGGCACCAGGGAAGAAAATGCTAAGTAATTAAAACTGGAAAAGCTAAAAATTTCATTAAATAGTATGGGATAAAGCAGTAGTTCAAATAATCATTTATCTCACAATTTTACCTATTAAATGTAAGTTATGCAATAGAACACAAAAAGGAGAAGCTATTCATAGGTGGTTCTACAGTCAAGTAAAGAGGAAAATCATTATACGTCAGGAACATAATTTTACTCTTAGAAGCAAAGCGAATAATCCCATGGCAGCCAAGAAGGAGAATTCTGCATTGTGTTCATGAAACCCTGAGCAGAAGCCTCCAGGGAAAAGAGAAAACTCCACAGAGTTGCCAACATTGTGTTGGCCCAAAATGACAGAGGACACATAATGTGGACAAAAAAAAATGTTTAAAATGTGCTCAGGTAAATTCCCCTCTGCCAAAATGAAATTCAAGTGTGAAGAATCAATTTCCCCACGGACAATGCTACAAATTGATTTTTAGGACCCCGTCTAACTGCACATAAATAGAAAAGTCCATGTTAGTAGTTGAAGATGGATTTTTCCAATTGTATTGGGAACTTTTCTATGAATAGAATCACATTAATAGAAACTGTCAGTGAATAAAATGCACAGGAATATTCTAGACTGACATTAAAAGGTCACATAAAACCTTACTACAATTTTTCTGACCTGCTCTTTAGAAATTGTAAATATGTAGAATAGCATACAGTTGTAAAATATTGAATAACTTCCCAAGTTGATTATAATCACTGTTGCCACAGCAGTTTCTACCCCAAGGTCATGATTTCAAAGTGAAACAATTGAGTCATGAAGATAAACAAATTTGAAAGATTGTATTTTAAGTTAACCACCCCTTGGCTCTACTGATAGGTATTTTATTCAAAATATTTAATCAAATAATAATAGCAAAATTTTGTTTAAAGCACAAAACTTACACAGCCTTAATTTCAATTTTTCTGTCTTTTTGCTTTTTAGCACTTCTTTACTTTCTTCTTCCAACTCACAACTGTGAAGTGGTCAAAAGGCAAAGATAATGAGGACGGCAAAGAGATAGAAGCCACAGGGTGTAGAGAATCCATGAACAGACTACTTGGACCCTGGGTAACTACTGAGGCCTTCAGCAGCCATGTAAGTGAAATTCTCAGGAAAATGAAAATACTGTATTTATATCTATCCAAACTTCATTTTCAAGAATAGAAATACTAATCATATGGGTTTAAATATTTGATCAAAATCTCCAATCTATACCAACTTTATAAATATTTGAACATTTTCATTTTCTACCTATCCATGTGGTTGTATTTCCATTCACTTATATTTGAATCAATTCCTGAAACTGGACTAGAAACCATCTATTTCCAGACTCTTTCTTTTGCTTCCCTCTGTACGTTGTGGTTCTACCTCAGTTTTATCAGCAACAAGCTATGTGATCTTGTCCAATTACTTTATTCTCATTAGGCAAAATGGTTTTCATTTTCTCAATAACAATATACTATAACATTAAGAAATTTATGCAATCATAACAGTAGAGTCAACCTAGTTTACGAAAGGGATTGTGCTTCATCATGAAAGAAAAATAAGTAATGTGGTAATTACAGCCTTTGCCTTCAGAACTAACATTCTAACAGTGAAAAAGTTATGACAACAAATAACTACAAGGAACACTCCTTCAGTCTCTGCTTAAAGTGTGAATACAAAATAGTGTTAAGAAATGAATTATACTTGGAAGCAATGTGCAGGGAATGAAAGAATACTGCATTGAAAAAATTGCATTTTATTTGGACCTCTATAAATTATAAATATTCTGTAAGCCTGAAATTTCACGTAATGGGAAATTGTGAAGAACGGAGAGAAAGGTACCAAAAGAATCACAGGCAAGTTTTAGGGAAGTGTGCATAGTACTGTTTGGTTGAAGCATTTAGTATATGTGAGTGAGTTCTTGGATGCAGGTTATAAAGGCAATGTGGAGCTTTGAAAATCAGAGAGAACATGGTTTGATAGTTGAACATTTTAGAGGACAGAAGTTGTTCTTTGGAAACATTTAGTCTGATTCTACATGTAGTATTAATTTAAAAAAAGAGACTCCAGGTAGGTGGGGTCAGCAAGAATGTTGCTCTAGTGGTCTCTTCTTTTATTTTTATTTTAAAGAAAATTTAAAAAGAACAATAGCAAAATGCAAATAACAGGCAAAAATGAAACAAAGCAAAAGCAATATGAATGATACAGGGCTTCAGAACAAAATGATAGAGATCAACAGTGGCTGTTATAATACATATTTTTATTTTCTTATTTATTGATTGATTGATTTGGGTATTGAGAATCAACCTCAGGACCTTGCACTTACCAGGCAGGCACTCCTGCCGCTGAACTATATCCCTGGCCCCATATCTTCATAGAAGTTGGTAAGATTACCAGATGTAAGAATGCAAGATTAATCAAACCATTAAAGAGAATACAAAATAAAAACAAAAAAATATATAAAAGATACAGAGTTTCATCAAACAAGGTGTTAAGAATTCAACAATGCTTATTATGTTGCATATTGTTGTCTTCAAATTAGTTTAGATTAGCCCCTGGTCTTTTCTGAAAGTTTAGTCAAACTGAGCTAGGCTGGTGGTAATGGAAACTGTAGAGAGGGAATTCATTGGAAAGATGCCACAACTGTAAAATCATGCAATTTGAAGTGCAAGTAGACATGTTGCTGAGATAGAGGGAGACTATAAAGAAAACAAATATCTCAAGTATGGTGTGTGAAGAAAGGCGATTCCAAAGAATTCATGCTATTAACAGCAATATATGAAAAACTACTAAATATTACCATAAAACTTGTTGAATAAACCCAGAATCTCAACTGTGTGTGATGATTAATATTTGCTACTGTTGGCCTGCGAATATGGCTCAGTGCTAGAGTGCTTGTCTAGCACGCAGAAGTTCCTGTGTTTAACCCCCTAACAACAAAAACAAAAAATGCTTGCTTCTTGTTCTTTGATCACAGAGAAATATCTCTCAAAGGTACCTGTAACCTGTTGGGAGCCGGTGTGAGGGCTTGCTGTTAGTCTCCTTGGAATCAGCCCCTCCCACCGTGTTACCAAGATGGCGCCTATATCCTGTTTTCTGGTTCTTGTTGCTGACTCTGTGTATGCCATATATAGAGAGGTACCTGCTTACTCCGCCTTAAAACCAATCCTGGAGGCCCACGTGGCGTAGTATGATTTGCTAACCATTCTTATATAAGTTGCTGTGACAGTAAGCAAAAGCAGCAGCAGCCTGGAAGGAGCCACGCAGAGTGGACTCCTGTGGGGTTTGTGCTGTGTCCAATAAAGAAACACACGTTACAGAACCCGATTGTCTGCGTGCTGCCTTCTGCGGGTCGGGAGCGGCGCCAGACAGTAACCATATAGTAAAAATATATTTATTTTGTAGTGACACAATAAATGATTATATTACTTTACATTCCACTGTTCTCAGAATACCAACACAACATTTAGTGCCTTTTAATTAAAGACACATTTTTGCATGCTTAATTAAAGACACATTTTTGCATACTTATTCCTTGAAGGTATATTTTTAGTGTATCTGTACAATCTGAAATAGAAATTGGGGAGGAGGAGGTATATATAGCAAGGTGCTGAGTACAGATTTTCCGGTAGAGTAACATACACTAAAATCTCTGGTTTAATATCTACTGGATAATATAGGTTCGCAGGTCTAGAAATTTCCAGAAAATAGAAAGACAAGTACAAGTTTAGAAGTAGTTAATATATATAAAGATTTATATAAAAAGTTAACTTGTCTAAGATGAACATTCAAGACAATATGTTTTCCTAGATAGCCATAGTTAATACATATTTTCAGGTTTTATATGCATGAGAAATGGCTTTGTGTTTCAAATCTACTAAACAGAGATAAATGAAGAGCTATGTTTTTTTAATTTGTGTATATGTTTCAATAGGAGAACAAAAATATTATTTTTACTTTGTTCCTTCCTCAATTTATAGAAAGATATTTGCCTAGTTATCTTTCATTTAGAAATTTACATTGTTGAATTTCCATCTCAAAATTTTGCCTTTAAAGCAAGGTCTAGAATTTGTTCCCTGAAGGAAGAAAATTCTTCAGGGATTACTTGTTAACTGTGAAAACATTAACTTAATCCTAAGAAGGAGGAAGTATATACAATGCAGTTACTTTCCAAGACGCTTGAGGAATGAAAATATCTGTATTTCCTCCCCGTTCCATTGTGTGCCCATCAGTTACACGCCAGCATTTTGTGCTCAACATCCATCGCTCCTCAAACAAAATCTGAGCTTCTCTAAACTCATGGTTCTTTCTCCCTTTCTCCTCAGTAGTACACGTGCTAGACACATTCCAATTCAACACCTTTGATAAACCCAAAATATTTTCAACATGTTCTTTGAGTCAGACATTACTGAGAACATTAAAATACTCATTGATCTTGTGTATTATTGAGCAGCAGGGAGAATTAGGTCATAAGAAATAATGTAAGGTATATTTCAAAAGCTAGAAGAAGAGATTTGGGAAGTTTCACTGCAAAGAAATGATAAATGTTTGAGGAGATAAAAACGTTTCACCATATTTAATTATTATGTGATGCATCTATATAGGGAACTTTACATGATACTCTATTAATATGGATGTTTTGGGGCTGGGGATATAGCTCAGTGGAATAAGCGCCTGCCTAGCAAGCGCAGGGTCCTGAGTTTGATCCCCAGTACCGCCAAAAAAAAAAAAAAATAATAATAATAATAATAATAATAATATGGATGTTTTATATTTTATGAATTATTTAAAAAATAAAAATAAATAAATGTTAGGAAAAAGTACATTTATTTCTCAGACTAGCCCATGATAATAGGAACCTGAACATTTTGGATGTTTGACTGCTGACAGCTCTCTTCAAATCCCAAACAACTTTCTCTTCTGCTCCACAAGAGCACAAGCTAAGAAGACCAGAACACTTCTTGGATGTTACTCAAACTTGCCAGTGACACCTAAGAAAGAGATGTAGTTTGCTTTTAAACTCAGTATACTTTTGTAACCTAGGCCTTCACTGCTACACGACTCTCTAAATTTCTCAGTGGAAAGATTCTCAACTGAACATCAAATCATGGTATTACACCTAAATGAATTCAAACATATTTAGATAATTAAATGAGCAATGTGAGCTTAAAGATTTGTACTGATATTATATGAGGAAATTATTTTTGTGTTGATAACCTTTATAATTAACATTCTTTTTAGGTGTGAAATATCTGTGGTTAATTTTCTTTACAGTAATAAAGTAGAAATAAAGATATAGACACATGAATGACTCACATACAACCATTAGCTGTCAATTTAAATTAACTGCATTCATTCATTAGTGTCAATTACCTTTAAAAATACAACTGCCAGTGTGTAAAATATTTTTTGAGACAGAATCCTTAATTTAATAGAAATCCTGTTTGTAGTTCTTACATTCTGTAAATTTATTTTTATAATCTAATAATTTAAATCATCTGAGCCAAAAAAAATTTAATGACGTAGGCTTCTAGCTTAGAAGATATTTTTCTTGCTTTCTCCTTTAGCTGCTCATCTTTAACTGTCAACACAACCCAATCTTTATGAGCACTGTTAGAATTGACATTGGAATCTGCAGCAGTATTTGTCTTAATCCAATATTTGTCTCATTCCCAGTTCTTACTCTCAGTATTTACCTTATTCCCGAGTGTTTTAATTTTTGTATTTGTTATATGCCTTTTCTTCTCCCAAAGACTGATCTTATCAGGTTTCCTCTATTGCATCTGTAAATGACGGTGCAGCACCTGCATGTGTAATGTAGGACAATGCAAAGTTCCAAATAATGACTAGATGAGCTCGCAGGTGAATCTGAATTACCAAGTCGTTGCACTCAGCTTTTGTGGTTTAAGTAGTGGTGATGAATAGTCATTTCACTTTGTCTTGGCTAATTCTGAGACCTGCCAAAGAGCTTGACTACTTAGAGTTGGTTCTTGCAAATTCTACCTCAGTCTCATTTTCTCCCTTCTTTCCTTAGCCCCTCTCTTTCTTTACCCCCAAATACAATGAATATAAGCATGGTGCATTTTATGTGAGACATTTAAACTCTGTTAATATAGACCAAGGGAAGAGAAAATATTTCAACTCACATATTGCAAATCATGAATGGCAGGATAAAAGAAAACCTCTCTATTATGTTACATAATACAATAAAAGCAATAAAATTGACTATATTCTAAAAAAATGAAATGAAAGTATTCTCTTCATCGCATAAGATATCTGACATGATTTATATTAGAGAAAGAAGTAATGTCAATGAATATGATTTAATGAATGCTGAAACAAAATAATTTCATAAATTTGTTCCTTTCAAATTGATTTATATTGTCTGGTTAAAAATAACTGAAAACCATTTTTAATTTGAAGAGCTAAATTCACCTGGTGTGTGCGTGCACATACATATATAGACAACTTTTAGCGTAATGGAATTATATAATTGAGTAGCAAAACAATAATGAGGTAGAAGTGCAAGCAGTAGATCACAAGAAGGACTTGATTTTCTGATAGTTTAAAAAATGTACACAGGAATGAAAAGAAAGTGGAAATATTGAATCTTTTCTGAACAGCCAATGTTTCTTCCATTCAAGGTACAAAGACATGACTCATAATATGTGTAGTTAGGCCCATGACTCACTCAGACCCACCCAAAGTGTGATTTATTAGTCCCCTCGACTGCTCCTAGGCCTGTCATAGATGTAGTTAAAATCCTCTTGTTGAAAATGAATATAGTGATTTTAAAGTATTGTATTTTTAAGTCAACAAAAACTTCAATAAGTACAATAAGCTAAGTTTAACCAATATTGCTGACACAACTTTTTAAAAAAGAATAAAAAGATATGCTCACTTTGCACCAGTGATAAAATGGTTATGAGAACTAAATCCAGAAGACTTCAGCTAAGCGTGAATTATTCTGATGCAGTCCCATGTTGAATTACTTAGATTTTAAAAATGTCCCTCAACAGGATCTTTCTACTCAAACTTCCAATATCTCTTCCTCAAGCCTTAATTTCATATGATATATTTCAATTAAAACATTGAATGAAATAAAGAGAACACTCATTAGCATATCTCTCTAAGCCTTTTAGTTCAAGTATGTCTGTTTTCTAGAGTTTTTAAGTATGTGCATTGGTAGGTTGTGCCTCCTTGCACTTATCCAGGCACCAGATAAAGAGTAAAGGACAAACATGGACGACAATCTCTAGGAAACAGTGTGGTGTAACATAAAGAGATTTTACTAGTCAGCTTTCCTGTCATTGGGACGTGACAGCTAACACAGACCGTGTAAAGAGCACAAATTTAACTTGGCCCTTGGTTTCAGGGAATTCATGGGTCACTGGAGCTCAGGCAGATCTTTCACAGTAGAAAGCCTGACAAAACAAAGCTGCTTAGTTATGGAGGCCAGGAAGCAGAAAGGAGTAGCAGTGGGAAGGAGGGACCAGTGTATCAGTCAGGCTTCACTAGAGAAACATATGTAACACAAGATATACAAATGTACAAGGAATTTCAAGTTTGGCTTACAATGGCCAGCCACAGAGTTGGATGAGGAAGCATGTAGAGTGTCTGCATGCTGGAGATTGAAGAGCCCAGTCCCTGGCCTGGAGCTCACTGCAGTGTCTGTTCAAGTCTGTATCAGAAGGCTGATGGGTCTGTGACAGAATCTATGACAAAGGCCAGAGAATCTATGCCAGAAGGCTGAAGAGTCCTAGGCAGAAGTTGAACATACATCAGAAGCCAGGGGATGACCAAGCTGAAGGTGAAGACTAGAGCTCCTCTGAAGAACCAGCAGCCAGTCCTTCCTCAATTCCCTTTTTATGAATGCAGCTTACCTTCCTGGTGGGGCACTGGGCATGGTCCTCTACACCCACACCATCTGCATGCCTTCCTCGTGCACAGGCTCAGGATGAATGCAAAGTAAGCTGCTGAGTCACATACTTAACCTTCTAAATTCAAATTGACACAATGAATAACATCCCAAAGAAGTGAGGGCGTGTCCTTTTCACCCCAAGATGCAGAACTCCTGAGTTACTTAGCCAAGTCTCTAGACTCCTCAATTTGACCCAGTGTATCAACCATAGCAACTAGAACATGGATAGTACCCAAAGTCAGTCTCATGACTCACTCAGACCCACTCAGAAGTGTGATTTATTAATCCCCTCAACTGCTCCTAGGCCTATCAAGCTGACACTATTAAGTTTAACTATTATACAGACCTAGTAAAACATTTCTAGGATTAGAAAATGAGAGAAATGCTGAATGCTATGCTTAAAGCTCATATCATTAGAGATGAAGGATCTATAATGTACAAAGTAGACTCAAGACTGTCACAATTCTAATTTTCCTGGAGATTGAGAGATCAACAGTTGTAGTACTTATGAAAACTCTGTTTCTCCTCGAGTACATTTCTGATCCAAGAAGTGGTACTTCAACCAATAAGTTAAGAAGTTTTATTATTGAAGTACTCACCAAATTTTTTAATAGTTTCTGTATCAGCTAAAAAACATTTTGGAGTGTACTATGTAAATGTATTTATCATCCATTACTATTTTAAGCACATATTTATATTAACAGACACACAAAGTTAAAATGCATAAAGAAGTAGAAAAACTATACATGACTGCTTGTTATTTAATTGTTTGTCTTCCTGTCAGTGTCTTTCCACCCCAAGGATATGTACACTAGACTTTCAAGAATATTAATTTGGAATGAGTCTCAGGAAAGAATATACCAAATGTCAAATCTAGACTGTTATTTGATTTTTTATACCAATGAAGAGGTAAGAATGATTTTTTACGTTTTAAAATTGTTGAGTAAAAGATAAAACGTGGTTTTGTGATACATGAAAATTATATAAAATTTAAATTCTAATGTCCACAAAAAACTTTATTTGTACTTAGTCCCATTAATTAGCTTATTTATTATTTATGGCTGCTTTTCAGTGACAATATCAAAAATAAATTATTGTTACAGATGAAATGTTTTCTAATAATATTACTATGCATTACAACTAAAGTTGATTGGTTTCTCATGTATAGGATAATGCCAGGTTCTATAGTTCCTGCCTTCAAATTATATAAGCTATCATTTCATGAGATTAATACACTTTGTATTCTCTCTATCCTTTTTTGTGTTTGCAGTTGACATTCAAGTGAAATCATTTTAAAAGTTGATAAAATACTGATTCTCAAGTGAACTCGGTATTTACGTTGCACAAAAGTATACAAACTAGGATGCTTTATTAATTTTTTCATGTCCTCTTCAAAAAGTGACTCATATTTTTCACTACGCATTTCTATGACTTTTCTGATTTATTTTCTGCCCTTTTCAACCCACGTTCTTCAAAGAACTTTACTCATGCTGAAGAGGTTTCTTTGCCCTCTTGCCTTCCTGGATTTTGATAACAAGAAACTGGATAAATGTGAAGTAATTCTCATTCTTCTTTATTGACTGGCAGCATACAAGTTCTGGGTTTGAGGATACAGAGACCTAAGTCAGGCTTGCAGTGTTATACTTTTTAGATATTTTTGTTTAAAAAAATACATATTTTAATTTTATAAATTATTTTAATATTACCCCTAAATTAAGTTTTAAGAATCTATTTTATAAGGATAGGGTTTTAACTCAGTAGTAGAACAATTGCCTAACAAGTACCAGACCCTGGTTTCAGTCCACAGCACTGCAAATAAATAAATAAATATGGATCTTTATTGTTTAAAAAAGTCTATTTTACATTACATGTTTACTAATTTTCTGTTTGAGACTGTCAACTCTTTCTTAAACTAGGCCTCTACAAAATGGAAAATGTTAAAAACTAACATGCAGGATTTTTATTTTCCTGTAAAACTTTTAAAAATGTTAAATTTTCTTCTTTTATAATCTCCTTCTGGACTATTCCTATTCCTTCATTTTAAAATAATCTTTTCTCTGTACTGAAAGTCATTAAAAAACGAATTTATTCATGTGGATATGTATACCTTGTATTTGCATATTATTCATACAACTTATTGTGCTTTATATATTTGGAAAGATAAAGTGATGGGGAGATATACTGCATTAGAATTATCAAATGATTTCAAAATATACTTTTGCTCTGCAAATGTCACATTGCTGATGAAATTAAAGAGCTTCTTCTACCTTTCTTTCCCTTACAAAAAATATATTGTTGACTGTAAGACACTGGCTGATGAACAGGTCTGCTATAAATTGCTCTACATGCTTAACTATTGAGTGAGAAAGACCTCGGCCTAAGATTGCTACAGTACATGTCACTGCAGAACGGATATTTTCCTTTAGAAAGGGAATTTTTCTTGAATTGGCTAAAAAAGTCATACACTTACATCGCCTGCTGTAGTACCATCTGGAAAGGGGATTAAAAATCTGGAAATATGGCCTGTGGTGGAATCCTTTGCACTGCACTGCTGGGGGACAGCACAGACCAGCTGCATTTTCACAGATGTGCAAAATCTTTTGCTACTTGCCTATTATGCTTCCATGAAACCAAACAAAATGAGACACCAAGTTTACTTATAAAACTAAAGTTGTGAAAACTTAATTTTTTTCATTTTAAAGATAAAAGAATTAAAACATATTAACAAATAAACAGACATAAACAAAACAATACTCAATAGCAGCAGTACAGAATTTCAGACAAGGGGATAAGAAATTAGCAATGGTTGTTGTATTACATATTGTTACCTTCAAATGGGTTACTCAGTTAAACAAATGTAAGCATGTGGGAATGATCAAACAATAAAGCAACAGAAGTCAGTAGTACGACTCTCTCAGCTCACTCTCTCTCTCTCTCTCTCTCTCTCTCTCTCTCTCTCTCTCTCTCTCACACACACACACACACACACACACACACACACACACACACACACATTTTTCCCTTCTTTCTTTTTCTCTTTTCCCTCATACCAGTTGTTCCTTGCCTTTGAGCAGTTTCTTTCACTTTCACAATATCCACTCTATCCTTTGGATTTTATTCACTCTTTCAGGTATTTCACGTAGTGAGACAATATGGTCTTTACACATGCAAGTCTAATTGATTTCACTTATGAGTATGGACTCTAGTTGCACCCATTTACCTATGAAAGTCTCAAGTTTATCTTTCTTTATAGCTAAGCAATATTCCATTATGTATAAATGCCACTTTTTTTTTTTTTTGAGACAGGGTCTCACCATGGAGTTCAAGCTGACCTTGAGCTTGCTTTTTAGCCCAGGCTGGTCTCGAAATTTCAACGATCCACCTGCCTCAGCCTCCCAAGTGCTGGGAGTACAGGCATGCCCCATCATGCCCAATTGCCACATCCTTTTTATCCATTCCTCAGTTGATGGGCATTTGGGTTGTTTCCACAATTTAGCTATTACAAATTAAGCAGCTATAAACATGGTTGTACATATATCTCTGTGGTATGATGTTTGTAATTGTTCTGGAAAAATACCCAGAAGGGAAATATCTGGGTTGAATGGGACCTCAAGTCCTAGTTTCCTGAGGAATCTCCAGACTGATTTCCTCAGTGGTTTCACCAGTCTACCTTCCCTGCAACAGTGGAGAAAGGTTCCTTTTTCCCCACAGCCTTGCCTTCATTTGTTATTGGTTGATTTCATGATGATAGCCATTCTTTCTGGAGTGAGATGGAATCTCAGCATTGTACTAATTTGCATTTCTCTAATGGCTAATGATGTTTCACATTTTTCATATATTTATTTGCCAGTTTTATTTCTTTATCTGAGAAGTGTGTATGCACCCCTGTCTTGGTTTCTTTTCCTTCATTGCTGAGACAAAATACCCAACGCCCACAAACGAAGGAAGGAAAGGTTTATTTAGCTTATAGTTTGTGGAGGTTTCAGTCCATACTTGGTTGGCTCAGAGGCAGAGTGGCACATGGCATGGGGCAAACTGTTCATGGCAGCAAACAACCAGCAAAAGGGAGGAATGACTACAAGCAACCTCTTCTCTTCCCTTACTTTGTAAACAGGCTAACCCTGCCCAGGGGGCGTGAACTTCTCACACAGTCTCCATGCCCTCGTCTTCCACGGGCTCAGGATGCATACAAAGTAAGCACCTTAGTTTCCTCCTGAGTCACTTAGCTAAACCTCTAGACTCCCCAAGTTGACACAATGTATCAACCATAACAACCTCAGATGCCCATTTTTAGAGTGAGTCTTTAAATTGGGGGAGGGCTGATTTGTTTTTAGTTCTGTATATGTTATAGATAGATGTCCTTTGTCAGAGGGACAGCGGGGTAATTTTTTTTCTCAGTTTGTGGGTTTTCTTTTTACTCTGCCAGTGATTTCTTTAGATGTGCAAACTCTTTTAACTAAGATGAGATTTCAATTGTTAGTTCTTTGAAGTGATTTCTGTGCTGTTTGGTTTTTGTTCATGAACTCTCCCTACTCCTATGTCTTCAAGAATTTTTATCTACTTTCTCTTCCAGTAGATTTAGTGCTTCTGTTTTAATATTTAAATCTTTGATCCATTTTGATTTGAGTTTGGTGCATGGTGTTAGACATGGTTTTAGATTCAGTCTTCAGCATGTGGTGAACCAATTTTTCTGGCACTATTTATTAAAGAGGCTACCTTTTTTCCAGTGAACATGTTTAGCCCCACTGTCAAAAATAAGTTGGTTGAGTGTGTTTGTGGCTGTGGGTGCACCTTCCAGTCTGTTTCATTGATCCTCGGGTCTGCTTTTTTTGCCAATACCATGCAGATTTTATCACAGTGCATTGTAGTATAATTTCCAGTCAGGGACTGTGATGCCACCTTACTTGCTTTTGTTGCCCAGGATGGCTTTTGCTGTTCTGGGTCTCTTCTGGTTCCAGATGAATTTTAAGAATGTTTTCTGTGAAAATTTAATTCTTTAACCTCAATTTTTGTTCTGATGTTTCATAGGATATTACATATTTACAGTAGATTGCTGAAATATATCCACATTAATGGAGATGTTGACATGTGGATATGCTAATGAATGTTTATTGCATTTATGAAAAGCCTGTAATATTCCATCCAACAATGTGACAGCTAAAATGTGTAGTTAATCTTAAAAATGAAAACTAATGGATGAAGTAAAAATTATGCTGCTTAAAAGACTAGATATAGTGGAAGCAATTTAACCTATTTAACAAAAGCACTTCAAGCTCTTTCAACTAGGAAGCCTGATATTAAACATAATTTTTGAATCCATGATCTTTGCCTCTTTTTTAATAATGTCATGAGCTCTTTTTAATTGATTATACCTTTTTATAATACATTATCACTTCTTATAGAATGATTTCTTTGGAATATTCTCACGTATGAACAGTTTTGGCTAACAAAATGCAAAACAATGCCAAATGAGACTCATCAAATAAATATCTCTAGACTCGATGTTCTTCTGTTCAACTATAATTAAGGTACTCATTTTTCTTTTATAGGGAAAATTTATACAATGAGTAACATGTAAAATAGAATTTTTGTCTGCATTTCTGTTGTACAGTTGGATTCCTTGATTATAATGAAACAAATATATACAAATTTTATAATACTTAATTTAAAATTTTAGGTCCTAAAAGATTAAAATAAACTAATATGACAGACTCTAAGGGGTTTTTAACATTATGCTTTTATCACAGTGACTATTTTTGTAAATCAATCACATAGTAAATCAATCACATAGTAAAACGAGACATGCAAACATCTGCATGCAAAAATATAGCATTATTTAGAATTCAACTTTAAATAATCTTTGTTTACATAATCTTTCATTTATTGTAGAATATCCGAATGATTATAATTGAGTAGAAAACCATTCAAATGCAACTATATTACTTAAAATAATGTCTTTTCCTCAGGATCTCTTTGTCATGCATTCTAACTGAAAATGAAAAATTTTTATGACATAATTACTTTTCATATTACAAAAAGTTATTGATAATGTAGTTTTACTTAATTTTTTATGAGATTCTTGGAACTGAGTGCAACACAAGGCTTCATGTGTGTTAAGGAAGTACTCTTTCACTAAGTTCACCCCAGCTCCGTTTGTAAATATAATGCATAACATTTTCTTATCAAATTTTTCTAAATTAAACATATTTATTTACTGGGTTATAATGAGTTGTGTTAATAGAGAAAGGTTGCCTTCAGCTTGGGAATATATTCATCAAGTTTTTCTGTATTTCAGTATGGTAAATATCATACACATAGTGTACCTGTGTGAGTACATGCTCTTTTCAAGTAAATTGGTTTATGATAACAAAATGGACTTGCACTATTCTCACATCTAACTAAATTTCAAATACAGAATTTTGTAACTGTGATCTTTCGTTCTTTTTCAAATATTGTCATGTGATCAGTTTTAATAGATTTATCTTTTTGTAATACTCTATCACTTCTTACAGAATAGTTTCTTTGAAATATGCTTAAATATGAGCTGGTCTTGGTAACAAAAAATAAAATCAAAATTACGTTTCTGTTAACATTTACTAATCCAAACTCTAAACTTTCCTAATGCTAAAGTTAATGAAAAGTAACTTATTTTGACAATTAAATAAATGCTGTTAGATACTTTTGTCTATGGAGTATTAAGCATAAATGATTATGCTTCTACCAGAATTTTTAATTGTGAGTAAAGGCAATTAACTGGAAAACTTAAGCAGAAATATCCAGCTAGAGTTTCTTATGTCAGATAAAGACGAAATGAGCTACCAAAAAATCAGGAGTGAGCTGATGTCGTTATCACCAACACCTCTCCTGGGCACATGAGCTAATCTGCTTATTGTCTGTCCCACCAGCCCCAGTACTGGAACCTGATCTCCATCTGGAGCACCTACGACTGCTGAGCCTGGAATGTCTGTCACTGTCTACACTGAGGGCAGACTCTGGGGAACTCAGCTTCTTCGTATCATTAGGGCACCTCTGGAATCTGAAACTGGGAACAAAGAAGTGATACTTCAACAATCTGTGATGCATTGGGCTACTTCTTGAAAAGAAATCTTGTTGAAAATAATTCCACACAACAAAAAAATCTGTAAGCCACTTGAAATGGCAGTACAATATCAACACACATGTAGGAATATAAAATGGCCATGCAATAATATGTTAAAATTTTAATTGATTTCAAATAGTAAAATGCAATATACATTAAGAAAAAGAGGCATACATTTTAAAAGAAAGAGAACTAAATAGAAATCTATACATGGGAAAGTATTATAATGGTAATGTTAAAACTCAATGGAGTCTTAAAGCCTGTGGACTTGTCCCATTGCTGTCAGGAACAGGTGGTGATTGCGCAGGCCGCCGAGGCTCAAGGTGCTCACAGAGGGCGTTCAGGGTAAGAGCCGAAGCCCAGTAACTCAGTTCATGCTTCCTGCTTGATGCTGGAGTGAGAAGGGCGTGGTGTCGTGTGAGCCACCTCCATCTGCAGCTCTCTCTTGCTGTTGTGCTCCAGTTCCCGTTTGTTCCTTGGCCGGATCACTGGGAGTTGCTGTGGCTCTGATGTGGGTGCCGATGCACCCCACCGCTCCCCACTGGCA
>PVLD010030106.1:0-17258 GCA_004027595.1 Dinomys branickii
AAATTTGCATGTCTGTATATGGGTCCATACATCTACAATTCGAAGATATCAATGGATAAAGCAACAACTACTGTTGAGACCATATCACCTTGTCTATAGATTAGTTGTGATTGTACTATTTTCTATGATAATGGGTGTCTGTTTGTCAATATGTTTTTGTACTTTTATGTTTCTAAAATAAAAAAATAAATAAATAAATCTCCTAATGATTGACTTTTCTGGAATGGGGGGAATATGTTGAGAAACTTCTCCCTTCCAAAGCTTGACTTGGGGATGGTGGATAGGGCTGGCAATTCCTAGAACCTTAACAACTGTTAGAGAAGAACTGAGAAAAGACCCTTCCAAACAGGAGTTAACTGTTGACCTATGGGTTCTCGCTGTGTTTTAAAGAAGGCTAAAGTTTCAGGCTAACAGAAAGATCATCGACTGCCTGCTGGAATACTGAATGTAGTTGGATTTGGTTTAAAGGACAGGAATCGTGCAATGCTTTAGTAGTCATTCACTATATGGACTGGGGAGATTTTCTGGCTTGAGACACCACATGACTTCCACACGTAGCACAGGAGCTAGGGCCCAAATGACATCCTCCAGGTGGTCAGTAGAAGGAAAATGAGGTCCTAATATTAGATTAGAGGCAGTCTGGGCTCGGGATGCTTATCTGCTCATTTAGCCACTACATCAGCTCTGTGAGGTCCTAATGCCTCCTCGTGAGTTCCTGGACCAGTTAATTTTAGCCTGCAAATGGGTAGCTTCTAATAAGACTAATACTGAGGTTCATATTTGATAAACTGTTTTTAGCATTAAGGTATCCTCTTTCCTTCAAGGGACAGCACAAGCATGTAGCACTAGAAGAGCGCGTTTGGAATCGGAAGACATCGTGGCTTGTTTTCTCTTGCTAGTTCTAAAGCTCGGGTCAAAGCAGGTAATTCCGCCCTTTGTGCTGATGTCACTCCAGGCAGAGGCCAAAGCACAGCTGCAGCTGTGAGAGAAAATAGCGCAGCTGAGCCTGTCTTCTGCCATGTCTTACACAGGAGCTACCTTTAATAAAGCAGGTACACTGGAGAGTCATCACTCATTCTTCGGGGCTTGTTAGGTGGGTCATGCGTGGGGGTCTCTGGGTCTGTACTTCCCTGCAGTTTTCCTCTCAAGCTCTGTTCCCTGCCTCTGCTTCCTGACCACTGTGAACCAACAACGTTGCTCTGCCACACCTAACTGATGAATTTGGTGCCTTGAATCTGCCATCCATGGACTGGATCCTGTGAACCCGTGAGCTAGATTAGATCTCCACCCCTCTGAATTCAGGTATTGGGCATCACGTCTCAGTGAGAGGAAAGCTGTCTGGCACCCTTACTTCCTTGCGGGAAGAGCCGGCAGACGGCATCTGGTCACCCCGTAACACAGCAAGGAGCTCCGCGTACGTTTTGTCCTCTCATTCTTCTCTACCCTGGGCTCATTTCTGCCTATCTCTGTCTGTCTTATATGTCCCGGTTATAGAAAAAGTATTAGGCACTTTCAGTAATACATCAATAGGAGTCTCGGGTCCCAAAGATAACTTTTGTGATTTCCTCCTAATATCTGACGTTGACTAGACAAAAATCTATTTTTGAGGACACGGGCCTCAGAGAAGAAAAGGTCAGCCATGGTGTGCTTTTCATGGCTTGCCTGTATTGTCCAAGGAATGTTGTTTGGGTTCTGATCTATAGCAGACAACTTAGCTTGATTTACCAGTTTGATTTTACTTTAGCTCCTACCCTGTTTAGGAGTCTGTAGTGATAGCTTTAGACCTGCTACGATCCTTATAACCTCGACTATAATATATGGCACCAGTAGTTACGAGATACCTCTCTGAATCTGTGTCTGTACCAAGTAATATTGATGTTCAAATGGCCTGAAACACGACCCAAGTCCTCCTTGATTTATCAAGGTCCTGCATAGACATAGATGGTTAAGTTCTAACCAATCAGAATTCACCCAGTAGCTCATGAAGAGTGCAGATGCAGCTGTTGGGACAGCAGCAGCTGTGGGGTGCCCCATGTAAGGAGAAGCAGGGTTCTTCTGACCCGATAGTAACACTTAAGTTAGGAGATGGTTCAAGTGACTGAAAGCTGTCCAGGTGAGGGAGTTCAGTTTACAAATGAGCATCATCACACCTGGATCTAATTTACTGTGGGCTTTAGATTGTCCTGTAAGAAAAAGACAGCTTGCACAGAAGATGCTGGCCAGCCTTTCCCTAACCTCTGCAAAAGAGAACTATCTGTGGTGCTGAGCTATAATTAATGTTTTTATTCTGTGGCCTTGGTCTGTTGTCTGAATTCCCAGTTTATACTGGGGCAATGTGTATCGCAAAAGGAAGGAAATCTCTTCTTAAATATTTGAGGATGAAACTCTCCCAGCTCCATAAGATGCATCTGAGAAATGAGTTACTATGAACCTGGAAATTACCCATCTCTTCAGAAAGAAGAACACAGGGCTCATAATGGAACCCCTTTCTGAAGAAAAGAAATAAACTGGTAGGAGCAAAACATCATCCCTCTTTCCTAACCTATGGATTGGGGATCAGGCATAACACATTTTTCCTGACCCTGGAGTACCTGGTTGATCGACCAACCTTGACTGACATATATGAATACGTGAATTAATAAATACCTAATGAATTAATACCTAATGCATACATGAATTAATAAATCAATGAGTAAATGGAATTTGCTGTATTGCACCAGACTAAAACACTGGTTCAGCACTTAATAGATTTTAATTTGCTGTGGAAAACAGATATAAAGAAATGACTACTAAAATGTAACCACAGTCAAGGAGCTATGCAATAAGAGTACAGAGAGGGGCGCCACATAAGGAGGGCACCTGTACAGCTCCTCCGGCAGACGGGCCTGGGCAAATTTCAAATGACCAGCAATCTTGTTAGAGGCACCTCTGAATGGGAGAAGCTGAGTATAATTGAACAAGAGGCTCTTTTCCACATTCTAGCAGCAGACATTGATGATAGAGATAGGAAAAAACGAAGTAAAAGTCCATGAAAGTGTAGAGTTCTTTCTCTTCCTCTGTGACGCAGGTTTCTTGCTATTATTTTTACAACACATTGTGTTAGAATCTGTCACATTTAACTCAAGTCAAATGTCACACTTGACTAAACTACTTTTTTTTCAAGAAACGAAATTACTATAATAATGAGATCTGTGTCTTTAAGAAAGATGGATTGAACATGATGCATATTTAACTATATCTGAATTTAAATAAATTGGTGCATTGAAAAAAGTCATTTAAGAGATATAATAAAGGTGTGTAATCAGGAATCAATCATTGCTAAAGATCTAAAAGTGACTATGTCTAAATCTCTACTTATACAAGAATACACTCATATCCTGACATTAAGCTCAGTCATACACCAAAAAATATACTGAAAAACAGTATTGCTTTCGGGTGAATTTTTAGTTTTACTGATATAAATTTGAACAGAAATTAAATGCCTTAGTGTATTGTTTTCAGCCAGCGGCCGGTAAAAATGCTGATGTAAGAAGAGCAAAACACTTTTTCTTTCCTTCACAGACCGCTACAGCTTGCTAGAAACAGCTATTTTCTTTCTATGAGATCTCTTTCACTAGATTAGAAAATACGGCCCTGTCATACTGCCATGCTCCTATATGTGATGCCCAGAGCTGCTTGTGCGGGGGCCTGGCATAGAGATGTTCTTCTGCATCATTAAACAGTGGCTTCTAGCCATACCACCACACTCCTGTGTGTCATGCCCAGATCTGCTCGTGCAAGGGCCTGGCGTAGAGACGTTCTTCTGCATCATTAAATGGTGGCTTCTGGTCTGTATTGCTTTACATATCCCCTTCTAATTATCAGCGTATTTATGTGTGTGCACTGGTATGTGCGTGAGTGAAAATCATTTTATTTTTCTTCTTCAGGAATAAAATAATTTTTCTCCAAGCAAAGGGAAAAATATAACACAGATGACAGCAAAACGACTGTCATTAGAAAGCCACGGTGAATGAATTCATCCTTGAGTGAGATACGTTAGTGCACAGTAGACAGCATATTACACAGTTTCCCTTCACCACCATAATGGTTTATTTCAAACAACTTATTTATTTATTTTTATTTTTTTGTGAGACAGGGTCTCACTGTGTAGTTCAGGATGCCCTTAGTGTCACTTCCAAAATAGTGGTTTCTGTGAAGTTCCATCTGCATAGAATTCCCTACAAAATTTAGGACCTGACATTATCTTCCCTTCCATAACAGTTCATAATCAATGTCGAAAGTTTGTGCCAGTGATGCCATGCAATCATAATGCATATGAGCTAAATGAATGGAAGTGTATTTACCTTAATAAAGGAAGTAGTTTTAGTTCTTAACACACAATAGCAATAGAACTGACAATGGTGATAAAAATGTCGTAATTTCTTAAGCACGTATTATTTGTCAGGCAGGACACTCAGAGGTTTATACATCTTCGTTCAGATCTACAGGGAACTGCTTAAGGTAGGGAAAATCCTCATTTTATTAACACATAAAGCAAAAATAATGAACATTAAAGCAACTTGTCTAAAGTCATGGAGCTGGGAAACAGGGAATTCAGAGTCCAGACCTGCACTGTCAGAAACAGCGTGCTGCCGCATCCACCTCACTCTACACCCCGCAAAACCCACATCGTGTCTTTATGTAAACGCATCACCCACCTGTTCTGGGTCAGCTCACCCCAGGAGGATGAAGCTGTCCTTCTTGTCCCTGAGGAGGATCATATTACTTGCTGCGACATTGCATTTCCGAAAGATGGCCAAAGACCACACTGGCATTTCTTAAAATGCAGCGTTGACTGGCTTTCACGGACAGTTTGGTGTGTGTTTCCCGTCCCTGAGTGTGATCAGGTCTATAACTGCAACACAAGTGACCCTGGTGACTTCTAAGCCTCGATTATCAGCTTCCACCAGATTCTCCTGCAATGCTCAGCTCAAAAGCCAAGAGGCCATGGCGTGGAAAAGTCAAACGGTCACTAGAAAACCCAGAACATCTGCCTCCCTTCTTATTCTAAATAAGAAATTGTGTGGAAAAAGATACTGTGAAGAACTAATAAAGAAATGACTGTCATTTCTGGTTATCATATCATTTTTGTTTTTGTGGCCGCCATTGTTTTGTAGTCACTCCAAGTGATTAAACTTGCTCAGGTATTCTCTATTCTTCACAAAAACACAGTTCGCAAATTAGTAGTGCCTGGAAGATTGCAGAATCTGAGGCCCCATCTGAGAGCTACTAAAGCTCTCAAGATCCTGAGGTAATTCTCGCCACATTAAATTTTGAGGGCATCAGTGTATATTACCCAAACAGGTCCCTGCTTTCCCAAGTAAGGAATCTCCCCGGCAATCATGTATGTTGGCTAGTTTTGGGGACCCACTCTTCTATGGGGAGACTCTGCCTCCTAGTATTCTACAGATGAAAATGTTGATCCAGTAAAGAGCCGTCTACATTTTCATGGGGATTGTCATGAGAAAGAAAAACCTTCAGAAGCTTCGTCTCTCTTTCCGATGAGTGGAAGGCTGACAAAGCCGGCCTAGCATGATCTGACAGATGGTGTATGTCAGATGGGCGACTGAAAAGGAAGAAGACGACAGTTTGAAAGTGCCTGGTTGTGGTTTTTAACAAAGATCTGCTTTTTGGCCAATTTACTAGAATCCAATGGCTTCCAAATGTTTTGAACCAAGACTTCACTATTCCAATATTTTTTGTTAGGAAATTAACAGTGGTTATTCTATTACGTAAGTGTTATCTTCAGCGAAGTTACTCAGGTTACCAGATGTAAGAATGCAAGATTGGGGCTGGGGATATAGCTCAGTGGAATAAGCGCCTGCCCAGCAAGCGCAGGATCCTGAGTTCGATCCCCAGTACCGCCAAAAAAAAATAAAAAATAAAATAAAAAATAAAAAGAATGCAAGATTGACCAAACAATTAAAGAAAATAAAAAATAATAAAAATTTAGAAACAATAGAGTTTCACTAAACAAGATGGTAGGTATTCAACAATGGTTGTTATATTGCATATTGTTGTCCTCAAAGTAGTTGTTCAGATTATCAGCTATAAAAATGCAAAATTGATCAAAAAAATTGAAGCATTGACTGTTCCTTTCAGTAAACTGATAGATATCAGCAGGACAATTATCCCAGCTGTCCTTGTATGTACGTATATATTTTTCCTTCTCTCTTTCTTTTCTCCCTTCCCTCATCCTAGTGGCTCCTTCCCTTTGAGCACTCTCTCTCTTTTTCATAATATGTATTGTACCTTTCAGGTTTTATTTACTCTTTCAGGTCCTTACACTAGGGAGACAATACCATGTTTACACATGTGGGTCTGATTTATTTCACTTGTATGATCTCTAGTTGCATCCATTTACCTATAAAAGCCTTTAGTTTATCTTTCTTTATATCACAGTAATACTACAGTGTATAAAAATACCACATCTTTTATCTATTTCTCAGTTGATGGGTATTTGGGGTGTTTCCAAGATTTAGATATGACAAATTGTGCTGCTATTAGCAGGGGTGCACATATATTGCTGGGGTATAATGTTTTTAGTTTTTCTGGAAAAATATTCAGAAAGGGGATAGCTGGGTTGAGCGGGATCTCTAATCCTAGTTTTGTGAGGAATCTTCATATAGATTTTCACAGTGGTTGCACCAATCCAGACTCCCAACCGTGAAAAAATGTTCCTTTTTCCCTACAGCCTCTCCAGCATTTCTTATTGCTTAACTTCTTGATGATAGCCATCCTTTCTGTGCTGAGATGGAGTCTCAATGTTGTTTTAATTTGCATTTCTTGAATGACTAATGATGTTGAACATTTTTTCACATATTTATTTCCATTTGTATTTCTTCATCTAAGAAGTGTGTACTCATCACAGATTCCCACTTTTGGATTGGGTCTTTAAATTTTGGGGGCCTGACTTTTTAAAATTCTGTATATGTTCTAGATAGAAGTCCTATGTCTGAGGGACAGTTGGTTAAATTTTTTTCCAATTTGTGGTTTTCTTTTTACTTTTCTGCACATGAGATGTTGCCTAAAATAGACCATTATACTAGCACACAGAACATGCTTAAGTAAATGCAAAGAAACTGAAATTGTCTCATGCATATTATCGGACCATAGTGCAAATAAACTGGAAATTAATGATAAAAGAAACAACAAAAATTACATAAAAACATGGAAATTAAATAACACCCTCCTGAAAACCAATGTATCACAGATGAAACTAAAGAAGACATTAAATGATATTTACAATAAAACAAAAACGCTGATACAACTTACCAGAACCTGTGGGACAAAATGAAAGCTGTCCTCGGAAGGAAATTTATAGTGATGAATTCCAACATCAGGAAAATAGAATGAGCACAAATAAACAACTTTATATTGCACCTCAAATTTCTAGAAAAAGAAGACTAAGAAAAGCGCAAGACCCAAAGAAGGGAGGGAATTATAAAGATCAGAGCAGAAAGGAGCACGATGGAGACAAAGAAGACGATACAAAGAATTAATGAAGAGGTGGTTCTTGAAAGGACAAATAAAATGGATAAACCCCTAGCCAACCTTATCAAACAAAAGGAAAGAAAAAGCTCAAATTCATTCGATTAGGAATGAAAATGATGAAATCACTACAGATCTTGTGGAAATTCAGAAGATCATCAATACCTACTTCGAAAATCTTTACTCTCAGAAGATGGAAAACACAGAGGAAATGGACAGATTCCTAGATACATACGAATGACCAAGCTAAATCAAGAAGATATAAAAATCCTGAATAACTCGGCATCAGCCAATGAAATTTAAAACTTACCAACTGTTCTAAAACTTGGCAGATAGCTGGCTCTCTGGACTGACAGTTACCCACATGGGTGAAAGTGAGTATCCCTGTGTGCACTTCTCCCTACCTGAGAAGAGAATGTCAGCTCTTGACAAGATGGTACGAGATCAGAGCCTCTTCAAATCCAATTTAACCTGGTCAGTCCAATTAATAATTTTTATTCAGGTCTTAATTCCTAATGTTCTTTGTGTCATACTCGTAATCTAAACACTAGTTTATATATTTTCACTTGGAAAAAGTGAGTGAACAAGATCTGTGCCATTGTTTAGGTATTCTAAAAAATGGCATTAAATACTTTAGAAAGTAACTGGGGCATTGATGGTAGCACACTTGCCTCCAAGCAGAAGAAAGGCAGTGGCCACCCACGTCTTTTCCTATAATGGGTTTTTAAACCTGGCATCTTTATTAATAATAGTATGAATAAACTTCATCATTCTTGGGAATTTGAAACTTTGTGGTTGCTCCTTTTAACATCCCTGTGAGATTAGCAGACACCTATTTTCTACACTTGAGAACAGGAAAGTGAAACATGAAGTCTACATTAGATTAATACAAGATAACTGGCCAATTAGCCATCATATTATGGAAGAAAATCTAATATGCACATTTCCTGGGTGTGTTCCTTTTTGGAAAAGAACAAAGAAATGAAAACCTTATTTTTGTAGTTGACACATAACAGCCACACACTGCAGAACCACGGTATCCAGCACGACCTTGTCTGTTCCCAGGAGGCCTTTCTCCAGCCGTGGACCCCCATGCACTTCCAGTACCTTTCAGCACACTGTTAGCAGTGCGTGGTTACTGAGTACTTGAAAGTGGGCCGTCAAAGCTCAGGAACTGAATTTTGTGGTCTGTTCAATTTTAATTACTTTAACTTGTTTCAAAGATAGAAGAATGAAGTACTGAGTGCTGGGCTTTGGAAAACAATCTTTGGACAGTGATTTCCTGGCAGGCTCTTGTTCAAGGCCCCCTACTAGGCCGCACTCAGAAAACCCAGAAAAGAAATGAGAGTGCCAGGGGACCCCAGGCCACAGGGAAAGGACTCCAGGGAACGAGCTTAGAGTCTCTGGTTCTGCTGTCACATTTGACAAATGAAGAAGTTGGAGATTTCTCAAATACCTCCAAGTTCTAAGACGATGTGATTTGGCTTGGTTTCTCCCTACCCATTCTCTGTCCTATTTCCGCTCCCTTTGACATCATCTGGAGGTAACTTCTAACCTCACCAAATTAAAAAAAGCAGCATTTCTGATCTGCAATTTCATGTTCCCTCTCCTATGCCAATTAAGGATACTTTCCTTGTGGTTATCATTCTCCACCTTAGAAGGGCCAGGTGCCACACTTACCCTGCTGCGAGCTGTGACAAAAGCAATTAATTGGAAGCATGACTTTGTGCTTCCCGTTCCCTTGTCTTTTCAGTCATGAATCACAGTTATTTGGACCTGGTTCTTATACTTGCTTTGCCTTAGGATGTTCCAATCCTTTTTTACTTTTTTTTACTATGGTCTTTTTCACAGCTGCACCAAGAAATATGCTCTCTGCCCTAGGCAGCCCTCCTTTTCTTACCTCCATTAAATACAAAAAGGAACTAGTGATATAAAATCCTCCCTTTCCTGATAACTTCTCTTCGATTCTCCGCTCTTCAATTTCACTCGGGCTGCTTTTCCTTTCATGTATGTTTCAAACATACTTGGAATATCTCTTCCTTAGTGAGAATCCAGTCTGAATAACAAACATTTCTTTTCCTAGCCCTAATTATCCTTTTACGTTTTTGTGCAACTCAATCATCTCCCTATCACCCTTCTTATAATAAAAATAAAGCAGTTATCCACCAATTAAAAGCATATCATTTTAGTTGCCTATGCTTTTCTGCTAAAATTGAGATCAAAGTAGGTTTTTAAACATTTGTATCTCATCCAGTTGAAAAATGTGCTTGGGAATTTAAATGGTTTTGAAAATGTTTTACTATTTGAAAATAGATTTCCTATAAGATATCAAATCCAGTGAAGAACTGAAGGAGTTTAATTTTCCTAAAATAAATATCAATCTGTTTCTTACAATACTTTTCTGTTTTAAAAAAATTTTGCTCCAAGAATAAGCAGTACATGAGAAAATACTCAGGATCATAAGCAGTACATGAGAAAATACTCAAGGTCATCTTTTTACATTTCTGATGGCTAGGAAAAGTCTGGGCATATAAGTTTAACTTATTACTCTGGCCTGAACATTTGTATCCCTCCAGTGCTTATATTTTGAAACCTAATCCACAAAGCAATAGTATTAAAAGGCAGGGTGCTATGGAGCTTTTAGGTCAAGAGGACTCTGCCTTCACAGAGGGCATTCCTGCCCTTACAAAAGAGGCTGGGAAAAGCTGGTTTGCCACTTTCACCACTGAAGTGTACAGCAATCCGTACCATCTGTGAAGGAGGAAGTTCCCACTAGATGCCAAATCTACCAATGCCTTGCTTTGGACTTCTCAGCATTCAGTAAAAGCAAGTTTCTCATGTTTGTAAACTACACAGTCTATGATACTTTGTGGCAACAGCCCAGAAGGACTAAAACATCTATGATGTCAATAAACTCAAATTAGCTGTGTGTGGTGCCACAAGCCTATAATCCCAGCACTCAGGAAGCAGAGGCAGGAGGATTACCACAAATACCAGGCCAGCCTGGGCTACATAGTGAGTTCACAGCAGCCTGAATTACAGAGCAAAACAGTCTCAAAAAAAGTCAAAAAAATAAAACCCAGCTCAAATTGGCCATTTTATATCTCCAATTTGGAAGTCTCTAGGATAAAATAAGTTCTAGGGTTTCTGGATCAAGCCAGGTCTACAGAGTCTCTTCAAATAAAATCCAGACTTATTCAGATCCCAGGAATCTGAAAGCCATCCTAGAGCTGACTGAGGAAAATGCCATTTCTCTGCCCCCAAAGCCGGTCATTTCGAGGTGCTCTGTGCAAGCTCCCAGCGCCTGCGAAGAGCCCTCTTCCTCCTCTCGTTCTCCTTTGAAGTGTACGAGGTGTGCACAGCTCAGAATCCTGAGGGTCTTACTTGAGCTTGAGGAACTGATGTGTGTGTTTCTGCGCTCCCTCACACCCCTCACAAGGATTCCAAGTTGCTGGGAATTTTCCACGTGGGTTGTTCTTATGTTCATCACAAAGACATTTCCCATCGGGCAGCATCACTGCAGTGTTGGAGTGTGGATAACCTGACCCCAGCGGAGCAGCTGTTTTATATTCTGAGCCAGCTCTACTCTGTCAGCCACACCAGGACCCTTCTCATTTTTCCTATTCAATGCCATATCCCTCAAACATGAACACTCCCGTCCTCCCCACCTTCCAGACCCAGCCTGTCGGAACAGCCAACTTTCCTGTTACATTTGGTGATGGAAAATGGCTGACAGCTCACCAGATGTAGGATTTTGGGTGCACCCTCTTGGTGGGACCCTACCCTCCACTGCACCCTCTCCACATTTCTCTGAGTCATTTCCCCTAATCCATCGCTATAACAAATAAAAGAGGAAATCATCTTACAGAGGGAAGACTGTGTCAGTGTCACAGTTTTGAATGCCCATTGCTTTTGGACCTGTGGCAAGCAGGTAATTGTTGGTGTCCGCTCCTGACAAAGCCTTTCACCTTGTGAGCAGGACTTGAGACAGAGAAGAGATCAAGGTCCCACAGTCCCCTTTGAGGTGTATCCCCAAGGACCTACCGCCTCCCACGAGTCCCCGCCTCTTAAAGGTTTACCGTTTCCAAAACCTTTGCCACACTGGGAGCCACAGCTTTATTGCAGCGGCCTTTGGCAGTGCGTTAAAGACCCACATAAGAGCACCACCCGCTCACCTCACTCCTTATCCACGGCCCCTCAGAAACCTGTGGGAATACATCCCCTTTCACCTTTGAGGGGAGTGCTGCTTTTCTTTTCACATGGTAGCCAAGCTTTTCTTTATTCCCACTTCAAAAATCTTTATTATTCGCACCTCTGCCCTCACATCTATGGAACACGGAATGCAGACACAGGTTCCAGGGTACAGCAATTGGCTCAAACTCCACCCTCCCCTTACTTGCACTGTGCCCTTTGACAAGCATTTTACCAAACTCTGCCTCAGTTTCCTCATCTATAAAATAACGTAAATACAACCTAACTCAAAGGAGGTTTAAGGCTTGTAATATACCAGTGAGTCAATGTAACATAAGGAAAGTACTTAGGAGAATTACTGACACAAAGTATAACAGACCTACTTCTATTTGTGGATTAAAAAGTCTCAGAAGCAGTGAAATGCAACAATATCATAGTATTTTTATTCATTTAAAAAATTGATACAGGTCATACATATACATTTATAACATCTTGTTATGAGATAGCTATACATTGGATGATGGGTAAATCAAGCTAATTAAAAGACGACTACCATTTTTGTGGTGAGGACATTTATCAGAACTACTCTATTAGCAATTTTCAAGAATTCAGTACTTGTTATCAACTACATCACCGTGTTAAAAGGAGGTCTCTGGAATTCACTCTGTCTGAATTTGGTGTGCTTGGATCGGGACCTTAAAAATGTATTTGACTTTATGACATCCCCCCTCTCTTTCTAATGTAATTCTGTTTTCTTAATATCTCTGACCCTTAGAACTCTTTGGGAAGCCCTGATCTTGAATTTTAAATAAAAGCAAACAAAAGCCGAAGAAGCTAAAGTGAACTCAGCACAATATGATGATTAATGGAGTTAAGGCCCACGTTAGAACCCAGTTCTCTCTGCAGTTGAAGATGCTGAAGTTTGACCTACACCAAACAAGCCGTAAGAGGTTATTGTCAGAGTTAAACGAGAATTATCTTAAATTAACCACTGTGGCATGAATGCTATTTAATGTCACTATTGAAGAAATAAATCATCCAACATTTCTTGCCTTTTCTTGTTTCAGTAGGTGTTACTATCTTTCATCTTCCAATTGTATAATTCAAAGTTGTTAATACACACACATACACACACACACACATACACACACACACATTATATACACAGAGAGAGACAGAGAGAACAATGATGGAGAGAGAGTAAATGCACAAATATCACATGATATTTGACAAACACATGCACTAAGGAGTACAGCTGTCTTAGCTACTTTCTATTGCTGGGACAGAATATCCAATACCCAAAGTTATAGGAGGAAAAGTTTATCTTAGTCCATGGTTTGTAGAGGTTTTAATCCATACTTAGCTGGGTCCAAGGCAGGGTGGCCTGGCAGAGGGGCAGGGCATAGGAGAAACTGTCCATAGCATGAGGCACGAGGCAGCAAACAGTGCTTTTCCTTCTTCTTTCACTTCCTTTTAATTTTATCCAAACTGCAAGCCTATTGGCTGGCACCTCTCACATTTAGGGAAGGTCTTCTGTCTTCAGTGAATCTACTCAGGCACACTCAGAACTACACTGATCCCATTAGGGGACCAATCCAGCTACTACACACCCATCATCCAGTTTCACAGATGTGGTCCAGCTACTCTGCAAAGCCCCACATATGAGCACCTCAGGCTTTGAACAAAAGCCACAACATTAATCTACAACCTTATCAGACTGAACAGCTTTTCATGACTTATAATATTTCCCAGTCTATTCCTCTAACCCAAGAGTAATACCATTTCTTCATTTGGTCTACTAGAGGACTTCCAGGAAGATGGCGACCAGGTGAGCAGCAGAAAAGATCCTCCAAGATAGAGATCTCCAGCTCGAGACAGGCTTGGCACGCACAGGTGCCGGACCGCAGCTGCAAAGTTCAAACTGAATGTGTTGCTCTGTGCTGCCCGGGCCACAGCGGGGTGGCCCAACTTGCCACAGTGAGCCGCGGGCAGGCCTGGAGTGCTGGGCACCCAAGGTGCTTGGCGCAGCATGCGGGTGGTGGCTCAGCTGGGTCCGCGCACCCCGAGGGCACCGGCAAGCCGGACCCTCCTGCTTACCAACCCTGCACGGCTCACTGGTGGCTGCGGCCAGAAATTGACCTTTTGGCAGCTGCAGCGCGAGGCAGACTTGAAGCCTGCACTCCTTGGCCAGGCTGCACTAATCTGGGCTGTGGACCAGGGTCCTGTCCCGGTCCCCGTCCCTGCTGCCGGCGCCCTCCTCGGCCTGCAGCCCGTGGCTGTGGCGGCATGTGGAGCACAGAGGAGCGGAGCGCTTCGCTCCCTTCCCCAGGCCAGGAGCACACGGGCACTGCGGCAGCTGTGGTTGACGGCCCCTGCAAGAGTGCTCAGGAGACAGAGAAGTGCCGAGGGGTGGCGGATCATGGGCGAAGCACAAAATATTAGCACTTTGGGGCCCTCCTGCCTGCACGGATCCCAGGACAGGTGAGCCAATTGCACACCGTGACTGGATTTCTGAGTTGGAGAGAAGCTCGGTCCCCATGCCTGCAGAGACCCGTGGGCAGGGGAGCTGTTTACACGCCCTGGCCAGGTCTCTGGGTAGGGAGTAGCTCAACCAACAGAGCAGCATCTGAGCAGCCTTTTGAGCGGAACTCTTAGCAGAAAGCTTAAGGGGCATTCCCCCACAGAGAAGGAGCCATTGGAGCAACCTTTGCAACAGATCTTTGTCTGGTGAACTGCCTGGGTAATTTATAGCTCAATAGTTTGAATCTGATAACCAAAAATGGGAAGACAGAAGACCAAAACGCAGTCTCAGAACTCAACCCCACCCAGAACAAGTCCTGGATGCGAGGATATAGGGGAACCAGGAAGCCATATACCTGCAAGTTCTGAAACGATTGCATTTGAAATAAAGAAACATCTCCATCAGGCCATAGAAGAGATTAAAGCAGAAATAAGCCACATACCTGCAATTTATGAAACAATTACGTCCAAAGTAACGAAACAACTCCATCAGGCCATAGAACAGATTAAAGCAGAAATTAGTCACATAGCTGCAATTTTGGAAACAATCACATCTGAAGTAAAGAAACAACTCCATCAGGTCACAAAAGATATTAAAGCAGAAATAATCTCTCAGACAAAAAATGAACTGAAAACCATAATGGAAAAAATGTTCCACACACACAGAGAAGAAATAGATAAAAGAATCGAAGAAAATAGGAATCAAATGGAAATGTTACAAGAGCAATTTAGGAATGAATTACCATAAATGAAACAGATCCAAAGAGATTGCCAGGAATTGAAAACTTCCATTGAAAGCTGGCAAAAACGCTTAAATGAAGCCAAAGATAGAATTTCAGATCTTGAAGACAGCATGGCAGCTAATGAGCGTGAAAGGAAGGATCTCATAAAGTCATCAAGGATCCAAGAACAATCCAACAGCTGCAAGATGAGGCAAAAAGAAATAATATTCAAGTTATAGGAGTTAGTAAAACAGCAGGAGACAAAACAAATGATATAAAAAGAATATTTGCTGAAATAATAGCAGAAAATTTCCCAAACATGGTAAAAGATACTGAAGTACAGTTAAAGCATATAGAACCCCAAAGAGCCATAACCCAAAGAAAACCACACACAGACATAGAGTACTCAAGATCCCAGACATCCAGCAAAAGAACAAAATATTAAAAGCTGCTAGAGGAAAGAAACAGATCACCTATAAAGGAAAGCCCATCAGAATCACAGTAGACTTCTCAATGCAAACCATAAAATCAAGAAGAGCTTGGAGCGAGGTATTACAGATTCTGAGACAAAACAACTTCCAACCCACACTGATGTATGCTGGAAAACTATCCTTCAAATTCAATGGAGAAATAAAATATTTCCATGACGAAGAACAACTGAAGAACTTCATGAGTGCCAAACCAGCATTGCAAAAAGCACTAAAAGATATTCTAGACAGAGAAAAAAGTGACCACAACCTCAAGAACAACAATAGAAAGAAACCCTCAAACAGAACAAGTAAGTAAACGGACAGCAAAAGTAGGAAACCAACAACAAGTAAATAACATGACTAGAATAAGCCAACATATAACCATTAATGTAAATGGACTCAATTTACCAGTCAAAAGGAAAAGATGGGCAGAGTGGTTTAAGGAACACAATCCAACGATATGCTGTATACAGGAAACACATTCTACTCAAAAGGAAATCCACAGGCTGAAAGTTAAAGGATGGAAAACAATTCTCCATGCAACAGGTCCCCAGAAAAAAGCATGGGTAGCTATTACGTTTGCAGACAATGTAAACTTCAAACCAAAGACAATCAAAAGAGATAAAGAAGGCCATTACATACTAGCTAGGGGAAAGCTGCAAGAGGAAGAGATAACAATCCTAAACATTTATGCACTAAACAATGGAGCACGAAACTTTACAAGTCAAACCTTAACACATGTGAAAAACCAAATAACTAATAACACTATTGTAATAGGGGACCTAAACACCCCTCTAACGCAAAGAGACAGGTCAGCTGGACAGAAACTCAGCAAAGAAATAACAGACCAGAACCAAAAGTGTGAACAAATGGACTTAGTAGATATATACAGAGTGTTCCACCCCACAACATCAGAATACACATTTTTCTCAGCTGCACATGGGTCTTTCTCTAAAATTGACCACATTCTAGCCCATAGAGCATATCTACCTAAATGCAAAAGAATTGAAGTTATCCCATGCATATTGTCTGACCACAGTGCAATGAAATTGGAAATTAATGACAAAGAGAACTCCAAAAACCACATAAACACTTGGAAATTAGACAACAACCTCCTGAATAAGCAGTGGGTCACACAAGAAGTTAAAGAAGAAATTTAAAAATACCTACAAATAAATGAAAATGCAAGTACAACCTACTGGAATCTGTGGGATGCAATGAAAGCAGTCCTCAGAGGGAAATTTATAGCAATGAACTCATATACAAAGAAAACAGAAGGAGAGCAAATAAATAGCCTAATGCTACACCTCAAAGTCTTAGAAAAAGAGCAACAAGCCAAACCAAAAGCCCAAAGAAGGGAGGAGATTAAAAAACTCAGGGCAGAAATTAATGCAATTGAGATGAAGAAAACTCTACAAAAAATAAGTGAATCAAAGAGTTGGTTTTTTGAAAGAATAGATAAAGTTGATAAGCCCCTAGCCAACCTTATCAAAAAAAGAAGGAAAAGAACTCAAATTCATGCAATAAGGAATGAAAAGGATGAAATCACTACAGATCCCACAGAAATCCAAAAGATCATTAATACCTACTTTGAAAATCTGTATTCCCATAGGATAGAAAATACAAAAGAAATGGACAGATTCCTAGAAAGGTACAAATTACCAAAATTGAATCAGGAAGACGTAAAAATCCTGAACAACCCAATATCAATTAATGAGATTGAAAACGTTATTAAAAACTTACCAACAAAGAAAAGCCCAGGCCCTGATGGATTCACAGCAGAATTCTATAAAACATTCAGAGAAGATCTAATGCCAACACTCCT
>PVLD010030107.1:0-17254 GCA_004027595.1 Dinomys branickii
CTACAATTCGAAGATATCAATGGATAAAGCAACAACTACTGTTGAGACCATATCACCTTGTCTATAGATTAGTTGTGATTGTACTATTTTCTATGATAATGGGTGTCTGTTTGTCAATATGTTCTTGTACTTTTATGTTTCTAAAATAAAAAAAAAACAAGTCAACCTTCTTAGCCAGTGCCCAAAATTTCAGACTGACAATTTTGAAAGCAGAGACTGCGTCTCAGAGGCTTACTTGTGTTTTCAGTATCAGTTTTTAAAATCTTGAGATAATGTAAATAACTGTAAGATTTTAGTTAACTGCATTTTTAAAGCATCTACAAAACCTAACCAGGAGGATATAGAAGAGGAAGGACTAACACTGGAGAAAAGGATGAGTGAAGGAGAGAGTTTGTAGAGCTGCTGGGTCTATGACTCTGTAGCGTCTCCCTGAGCTGTGCCTCCGGGTTTCTGCATGTTTTAGGGCATTTGTGAAAACTGAAGAGGTGAATGATGTGGGAGCACTTTGGCAGCAGTGCCAGTGCTAGAAGCTAGGACAGCTGTGACTCGCCCCTTAGCCTCCTATGGCCTCTCTCAAGCTCCTTGGTTACCGTTCTGCAAACCCTCACCATTTAGATTCGTGGTACATCAGGCACATGGAGCAGGACTGTTTTGTTTGTTTGGTTTTGCTTCCTGAGACAGGGTCTCCCTATGCAGTTCAGGCTGAACTTGAGCTCCTTTGTAGCCCAGGCTGGCCTTGAATTCACAATGATCTTCCCGCCTCAGCCTCCCATGTGCTGGAATTACAGCATGCACCACCACTCCTGGCTTAGTTACTTTTCTTGTTGCTGGGATAAAATACCCAACAACCAAAGTTAAAGGAGAAAAATTTATTTAGTTCATGGTTTGTAGAGGTTTCAGTCCATACTTGGCTGGCTCCAAGGCAGAGTGGCACGTGGTAGAGGAGAAACAGTTCATGGTGGCGGAAAAGAGCAAAAGCAGCAACTGAGGGTAAAGGAGGGAAACAAGCCTCTTTCTGTCCTTTTTGTCTTATCCACCCCGCTGGGATTAGGGCAGTGCCAATCCAATCAGTGGACTGATCCAACAGTCACCCAGCCTTAATGCCAGCACCCTTAATCCCAGCATTACACTATCAATCAATCACAAACACTAGATTCAGCTACCTCCAAAAAGGCCTGCCCCCCCATGACTGCATGAGGCTTTGGCGGGCATCTATACACACATAACAGGAAATGGGCCAATAACCAAAAAAAATGAAATTTGTCATGATTTCATGACATCAGGGCTTGGTTTGTGTCCGTTATGTTTTTTTTTATAAAAGGAAACAGAATCTTCAACACCAAATGTGAGAGTGCTTTATTTGTTTGAAAGAACCACCGGGTAGCCACTTAATGTAAAATTTTATGCTATGATAGAGAAATACTATTTTGTTACATAATTTTATTTTAAATAAGCATCCTAAATCATAAAATAGTAAATAGGAATATGAATTTAATAACATTATTAATGATAGCAAATAATCATTAGTTGAGTCTTCGGGTTACCAGTTTCTAAGCTTTTAGCACTATGAAATGGAACCAGTAATGTAATCATTTCTTTGAATACTATAATCAATGAAAGTAGAAGGTGGATAAATAAATTATCAGAGGTCAAGGAAGACCATAGATTAATGAAGTAAATCAAGTGAGAATGATACTCTTTTCAACCATTGTTCTTATTAATACCAATATAGAGGGGGAATCAAAATGGCAGATCTATCTGTGGTTGTCAGGGAGTGAAGAAGGTGAGGTCAACTGCACTCTCTTAGACTGGTTCTGTCCACAATGTAAAGCAATTGGAGATGCTAGTGGTTAAATTACTCCAAAGATAATAGAATTCCTTTTTAGCTACACAACAGGCACTGTTCCAACGACAAATGAAAGTGAACTGTTATAGGTCTAAAACCATTTAGTGATTCTTCAAGGAACAAAAGAATAACCCAAACTTTTCAACTGTTTACCAAACAGAATAGGCAATGAGATAAGTGTTGTAGCGTTTCCTGGGTATCCAGCAGCGCTCTAATTATTTTTGATGATTAACTCATTTAATCTCACAAACACTCTATGAGGGAGGTACTATTTTTAATCTTCATTATTATGCAGATTTCCAAGAAGTTCCCTAAGGTGCTCAAGGTAAGTGGCAGAGCCAGGATTCAAACCCAGGCGATCAGATTCTAGCATCTGTGTAGAGAAATAGCCCTGTGCTATTTTATTTTTGTTTCAGGTGCTGGAGATCAAACCCAACATTGCAAGGCAAGTGCTGGACCGCAGAGCTACACCCCCAGCCCCCAAGTTTTTATATAGATAGGAAAACATACAAGGTCATTCCTCTGTGTGATGCTCATTCTTCTTTCTTCTCAAAACAGGGAGCATTTTCTCCATGTAGAAACAAACTTCTAGTGCTGGGACCTATTTTGTTTCCAAATCCACTTTGTGCTGTGTGAATGCTGAGTCTGGTCTTGCCTTTCCCAATGGGATTCACAGTCAATGTCATGTCCTCTGCCTCAGAACGGTAGTCCCTCCAACAGTTCCTAGTGTTTGTACCCTTCTGTGGTGCCAAATCACTGCTCTCTATAACTGGCTATGTGGCCTGTGGGCTTGTGAGGTGCCGCCTGTGCTCCAGAGAGCCCTCCATACACCTCTGGATCTGGCAACTGTCCAAGTTGAGGTGTAGCCCTGATCACATTGACAGGTGGAGAGACAAGCAGCCCTCTGAGCTCTGTGCTGGAAGTAGGCAGTGAAAGGGGTAACGTAATTCACTGGATTTAATGTCTACACTTTCACACTCATCCCCTCAGAAAACGGATCTGGCTTCTCACCACAGAGGGTAGGGTGCTGTGTCCCTCACAAGGCAAGCACACTGCTGCTTCCATTAATCAGGGGATCTGCCACTAGCTTACCCCTTCTCTGTGACTGTCTCCTTTGGCTGTCTCCCACCCAGTCATTGTGGTAGCGTGACCCAGAAACCCCAACGTGAAGTTGTTCTGTGACTAGAGTATCTCAGTCTTAAATAATAAACCTCTTCCCAAGATGGCTCCTGTTTAAACACTCAAGTATGGCAGATGCAGCACTGGATTTCTTCTCTAACTTCTCCTGCCAAGTAGAAAGAGTCACTTTCAGAGTAAAACTCCATGTTGTATTTGCAGCTTACGATAACCATGGGCTTCTCTGGTGGCTAGGACTACTGGTCTGTTGTAAAGGCTGCTGATCTTTTCTGGACTTTCCTTGTGTTTGGGGAGACAAGACCCCTCTGGCATTAGCTTTCCATCCTGCTGCATTCTTTTCTATGTTGTCTTTAGTTCCCCCATAGTTTCTAGTTTTCTTGTTGACTCCCTTGATTCCTGGAAATCTACTTTTTTTCTTCACTAAATTGTTGTTTTCCAGATGTCTTGATTCCAGGTCCCAGAGAAGTTGTTGCTGGTCTTTACACCATCATTTGTTAACATGATAAGATATACAAACTCATATTTATATGTCATAAAAATTTATATAAAGTAACATAATAAACACCATCCCTAACATTTTATTTCTTTTTATAAAATCTTCAGTTTATGGTCACTAAAAGGGAAGTTAAACTGGCACACCTGTAGTCCCAGTTACTCGGGAGCCTGAGGAAAGAGGATTGCTTGATCTCAGGAGTTTGGGTCAATTTGGGAAACAGAATGTGACCTTGTTTCAGGAAAAATGCTAAATTGTGTAATACTTGGTAATATATAAAGAGCATCCATAAAACTGGATAACTGTCAGAAAAATAATCCCTTCATATCTGTACTGTGATTTACAGATAACACTTTCACATATATATTAATGCTGTCAGCAAATTTTAATGTGTATTCTGAATTGACTTCTGCCCCCTAAAATACTAAGAAATACTTGATCTAGGTTTTCTAGTTCTCTTTAGTTGATGATATATAATTCATGAATTTATGAAAATTTCAGATTAGGTTGTATTCAATAAACACCAATTCTTCTCCCCTCTCCACATTGGAAGACATATACAGTTACCTTCTTGTTCCACGGACACTGGTTTACCTTGTGACTTACCCTGGCCAATGAATGGAGAATACAGAGAGAATAAGAGCAGTGTTTTATTTTGTGTATTTATTTATTTATTTAGTCTTTTTGAGGCAGGGTCTCAGTATGCAGTTCAGGCTGGCTTGCGCTCACTCTGTAGCCCAGGCTGGCCTTGAACTCCCAACGATCCTCCTGCCTCAGCCTCCTGAGTGCTGGGATTACAGGCGTGTGCCACCACACCTGGCAAGAATAGTGTTTTAAATGAGCTTATATGGGCTCATTCAATGTTATCTAGATGTCTCCCAAGAGCTCCATGCACTCTCAGTGGGGCTTTTGGAAGATGATTAGATCACAGGGTGTTATAGTTGGCTTGCTATTGGAAGGTGGGGTCTGGTCCCAAGAGGCAGGTCACTGCAGGGGTGACCTGGAGGAGGATCGCTCCCTCCTGGCTGCCCAGTTCAGTCTGTTTCTGGCTGCCATGACATGAACAGCTTTCCTCCGTTACGCTCCTCTGCGATGCTGTCCTACGTTGGAGCCAGTGGACTAGGGTCTCTTTTAAATTGCGGGTGTCAAGTACTGTGTCTCAGTGACAAGGAAAGCAGCTAAGACATCTGTCCTACATTGTGCTGTCATCCAGCATGGAACGTGCTTGCTCCGGGCAGCCACTGCCTTTCACCTTGACCCAGAAACAGGCAGGAGATCCAAACTTCATCAGAGCTGTCCCAGCCAACTCCTAGACCTGTGACCAAGCAAGTAGATACTTTACTAAATCCCTGAAATTTGAGATTGTTTGTTACACAGCATTGTGCAGCAGAAACCTGGCTACAGTGGAAATCTTACAGTAGCTGGAAAAGAAACAACTTACCATATGCCAACTGCTTTATAGACATGAACCCATTCAACAGCTCCATGGCATAAACTCTTACTACCCTATTTTACGGATAAGGAGACCAAAGCAGAGAGGAATTCAGGAATTTCCCCCGGATAATACATGTAGCATAGCATGGCATGGATTTAAAACCAGGTCCATATGATTATAAAACTCGTGCTCTTCTTTCACTATTTTACTATATATTATTGCATAATTTTTTTAAATCCCAGGTTCCAAATGAAAAATTTTAAGATAGAAATTGAGATACACAAAGCAGCATTTTATTCTAATAATTAAAGAATTTTAAAAAGAAAATAATAGAAGATGGAACATTTTGTTTTATACATGAAGAATAGGGGCTCATGGCCCTCTACCCATAGCTGTATCTAAGGAAATAAAAGGTTCGTCATGGACAGTAGTAAAAGAAGGCTCTTTTTTAGATTTCTAGGGAGTTTGTTCAACTTTGTAGTTATCGTGACAAACTGTATATAGTGGTCTTGAGAATTTTTCATTCATCCACCCACAGCGAGGTCTGGCTCAGCACCTGTCCCGTAGGGCCCCTTCTGGTGCTCTGATAGACAAGGCGTGCGATGGACTCTGCGCCCTCAGAGGCACACACATTGCCTGGGGGGGGGGGTGCCTGCCCCCAGGAGGGCTGCAGTTTCCTGGCTGGCCTTGCATCCTGTTTAGTTTGGGAGAGGGAGGAGGGCTGCTGGTGGACGGCAGGGAGCCCACGTGACCAGAGACGCCAGCCACGGCGGCCCTCGAGCTGTTTCCCCTCTGCGGCGTGCCTGATCTTTCCCACTCCTTTTATTCGTTTATTCCTTATGTTAGATCGCAATTTACATGCAACCTAAAGAAGACATGTACATATTGAAGCTTGGTCATTTCTCCTACCCCGGCGCCCACCGTCCCCATCCTCCTCTTTAGATCCCCTCTCTATCTCTCGAGTCTCCCCCCCTGCTAACATATTTCTTCCATTTTACTCTTTATTTATGTTTTGGGTCTCTCAGAGACACCATATGATATTTAATCTTCTGTGTCAGACATTCCACTAAGCATTCTGGCAGGAAGATCTAGCCATTTTCCTCCAAAGAGTCAAATTTATCCTTCTTTATGGCTGAATTTATCCTTCTTTCATTATGCATACATACCCTATTCCCTTTATCCATTCATCTGTTGATAGGCGTACAGGCCACTTCCAGGACTTAGCGCTCTCTCCCTCCCTCTCTCTCTCTCTCATTTTTCTTTTTGTCTCTTTGAGACAGAGTTTCACTATGCAGTTCAGACTTGTGTTGAGCTCACTTTATAGCCTAAGCTGTCCTTGAACTTACAGCGATCCTCTTGCCTCAGCCTTCTGAGTGCTGGAATTATAGGCACATGGTGACCCACCATGCTTGGCAATTTAGCTCTCTTAATACCAGCAAGAGACTAGGTCTGGTTGCCCAGTCCAATGGGAGAGTACAAGGAGCGGGGAGATGGGGCAGCAGGGACCCTGGGCTCCTAGGAGCTGCAGCCACTTCTCTGCAAACCTCCTGATGCTCTGGGCAGTGGGCACAGAGCCAGGCATCCTGGGTAACCCTCCCTCCACCTGGCAGCACCATCCCTCTCCTCCCCTGCCTGGTGGGCTGGCACTCTCCTGACTGCCCAGACCCAAGTCCCTTCCTTTGTGCCTCCTTTTCCCAGCAGCAGCAGCAGTGCCCACACTGACCTCTCTAGCGTCCTCATGATTAAAATGTGTGCTGGCTCAGGTCAGAAGGACCTGATGAATTAATTTATACTGTGACTTTGGTAAAATGGCTTTTTTTTTTCTTAAGGGAACAATTTCATGTCTTATTTGGATAAATTGTAAATGGTGAGATTTCAAGTATCAAAAAATAGGAAGTGAGGGCTGAAGATGCGGCTCCGTGGAGCAGCTCTGATTCTACAAGGCCTTGAGTTTGATGTCGCCTCTGGGGGAAAAAAAGGAAAGAGTAATAGCTAAATTATAGGAGGCCGGGTGTCAGGCAAATATTACCTCGTAATTCTCATAATGACTCTAGGGGGAAGGCATCATCTCCAGTTACAAATGAGGAAACGGGGGCACAGAGGTGATAGTTAAGCTGTCCAAGGCCACTGCAGATGTAGCCCGGTGGTGGAGTCCCTGCTTAGCAAGCATAAGGGCCGGAGTTTGATCTCCAGTAGCACAAACAAAACAAAGCCGAAAAGCCAGGAGTTGCCCGAACCCGCACAGCTAGTAAGTGGAGGAGCTGGAATTCAAACCTGGGCAATGTGATCTAGCGCTTCACTCTATTTTTTTTTGTATTGCTGAGGACGGCACCCAGGACTTTTCACGTTCTAAGCAAGTGGTGTGCCACTGACCTACACCTCAGCCCTGGAGCTGCACTCTTGTATCTTCTAGGAAAGACGTGAGAGGTACTTCTGGTGTGAGTTTCCACAGTGGCCCACAGATTACATCTCCTGGACAATCCGAAACCTGGCTCAAGTCCTGAGAACAAAGTTAAGTGGTAAAGTTTTAAAAAAAAACACTGTCTACTTGGTGAAGGTGGGAGCAGACATATACTAAAGCCCAGGCGTCCTGCCTCTGGAAAGTACCTGACATTATTTTGTGCAACCTCTCAATTCACCAGTGGAGAAACAGAACCAAAGAGGTTTACCTGATTTAATTGCACCTCCTGACGTACGATGCCTTGTACAGTGTTCTTAAAGTATCAGTGGATCGCTTTCTTTCCTCTACCTCCACCACGCAGTTACCAAACCATATTGATCCTCAGCTTCAAAACGTCTGTCACGTCTCTTCCCCTAATGCCAATCAGGTTATTTGTTACCTCACACTTGATACCTATTCCTGCCTCTCTGCCTCGGTTTCTCCTCTGTTCCTCTCCCAGTTCTCATGATCCTGTACCTTTGTCTGCCCGTCTTCCTCAAAGCCTGGCTTTATCTTGAGCCCACACCTGGGGTACAAAGGCCTGGATTTGAATTCCAGTTTTACCATTCTATGATCGAATGGACACGGCCATCGTGATGAAACACAGAAACGGGCCGCGTGAGACTGGAGAGGGTTTAAATGCTCAGCCTGTGGTGTGGAATGCGACAAAGGATCAACCTATACAACAGTGGCTGACACTGACCACCTCATGAAGTCAAAGCCAGTGTGAGGAGACCCGAGTTAGCAGCGAAGCCAGCAGTGTCATCTTTCCTCAGAGGACGTCAGGGCGGGGTCAGGAGAGGCTCGTGGAGTGGGGTGGGAGGGACTGTGATGAGAAAGGGAACCCCATATCCTCTGCCTACTTCATTTCTCAGTGAAAACCTCTCTTTTCCCTAGAAAGGGAAGCAGAAATGAAACTTTAGCCAGAGCCGTGGCTCATTTATAGTTGGTCAGAAGACTGGATTTAGGAGAAAACCTTATGAATGTGAAACCCGTCTCCTTTCCTCCAAATTCCAAGCCACAGAGAGCAAAAGAGCATAGCTCAGAGTGACTAAGACCCCCACCCCCAAATGAACAGCCCACCCTAGAAAAGTAGGACCCCTGCCCTGAGTGCACCATCTTAAGCACCCCATATAAGGTACCTTTCCTACACCGGGAGAACTGAGCTCATTGTGTCTGCAGGCGAGAAGCTAAGTTTACAGATGAGCCCGGGATGAAAGAGTATCAGTCGCTTCATTCCAGGAATGGGCCAGATTACTAAAGATTTAAACAGTTTAGGGAAATGGGCAGAAATGAGGCTAATGAAATTCAGTCTCACAAAGAATAAGGTCACGCACTAAAGTAGAATCCACAATACACCTCAATGGAGCTTTAATGGGTAGAGTTGCAGAAAATAATGAGGAGAGAGCCCTGGGGCTGGGTAACAACACCAGGAGTCTACCTGCAAACAGGGCATTTGCTTATAAAGCAGAGGAAGCAGTGGTTTCTCCGCATGCGGTTATTCATTTAGGATCCTCCGCACGATCTTGGTTTCCTATGTACCCAGAAATTGCGCATTGTATTAAGAAGGGAGCAAGAGAAAAAGGGAAGTGTTGGCCTGAAGCTCAGAAACATGCTGTAATATTGTGCACTGGCATTTTCCAGTTCCTTAGCTCGGATATCACATGCACTGGACAGAAGCCCCCAGAGTTCTTTTGTGCTTTTTTCTGTCTCTCTTTTGCTGTCCTGTCACTTCTCACTGGTGTATATTCCTGCATGAGGCTTCTAGATTGATTATGGGGAGAGGACGGGGGAGTCTTCCTGAGAAAAAGGAAATAGAACAATTTTGAAGTGAACGTTAACTTGAGCACAGTCAGGTTTGTATGAGATCAGGTTATCACAGAACCAGTGGTTCTGGAGCCCCCTGGGTGGGCTCCAATTTCGTGAAATCAGAAATAGCCTGAAACCACAGACTTCTACTGGTGGAGTCCAACAAAAGCCCACATCAATGAACAGAGAAGCCATAAAGAAGAGAGAGAGAGAGAGACAGACAGACAGACAGGCAGGCACAGAGAGAGAGACAGACTCCTCAGACATTCCCTGTCTGGCAGTATGGCCATTAGGGATGGTCCTGTAAATGCTGTCAGTAGAAAATATACACTGGATGTCTGAAGAAAAGAATGTAAATTATCTCAATAATTTTGACTTTGCTTTTGCTTTAAAATGATAATATTTCTGATAACATTGGGTTAAAGTATATTATTAAAATGAATGATTTCCTTTTTTATTTTTCTTAGTATAACTCCCAGAAGATTGTAATTCACATTGTCTTAGCCTTGTTTTAGACTTTCGAAGAGTGGAACAGTCAGCTGTGGTAGTGAATGCCTCTAATCCGAGCCACTCAGGAGGCTGAGGTGGGAGGACTACAAGTCTAAGATCAGTCTGGGCAATTTAGTGAGACCCTGTTTCAAAATTAAGTAAATAAATACATAAATAAAAAGAGATAGATGTAGCTTAGTGATCTAGCACTTGGCTAGCACATATGAGGCCCGAATTCAATTTGCAGAGATAAATAAATGAATAGCTCTTCAGGGTGGTTTGTGAGGGGAAATTTTGGGTGAGAGAAGCAACTGATAAATTGAGCATTTGTTTTCATTTTCTTTTCTCAGGCCCAAGTGTCAATTACACTGGTTGTGTGGATTTAGTGAATGCTTGTGGTACTTAATACTATTTGAAGCTATACAGCTGGTGGCTCAGGCCTGGATCCCAGTACTTGGGAGGCTGAAGCAAAAGAAGATCACGAGTTTGAGGCCAGCTTGGTCAACAGCGAGAGCCTGTCTCAGATAAGAAAGAAGTTATAGCAAGGAGAGTTAAAGGACACAGGGAACAGACCAGTTCTTCGGTTGCAATTTTATATGAAATGAATGAAACCCATGAGGCCCATCCCAGCTTGTGTCTTTGTGTGCTGGAAGAGACCAAGCAGATAGAACGTTGTGCTCTCTGTTGCGGTCTCAGGCTGTTGTATCAGAAAAAAAAGCAGAACTCTTTCTGATGATGGATTTCTCTTTTTTTCTGAGTGAATCAGAGAATTGACTACAACCTAAATTATATTTTAAAAATTAAGCCTTATGTGACCGGGCAAGGACATGTGGATGGGTGTGGAATTATTCATGAAACTGCAAGGCTAAAGAAACACTGCCTTCTCCCGGGCCGGAAGGACTGATACGATGGCCCATTCTCACAGGCCAGGCGGCTTCGTGTTTGGCAGTTGCCCTTTTGTTGCCACAAATATGAGAAGCAATTACTTGAGAAAACCATTTTTATGCTATTTTTAAAATGAAAAGAGTCGGACGTGATGGCGCACACCTGTAAACCCAGCACTTGGGAGACTGAGGCAAGGAGGATCATTGTGAGTTCGAGACCAGCCTGTGCTACAAAGTGAGCAAGAGGCCAGCCTGAACTGCATAGCGAGACCCTGTCTCAAAAAGACAAGACATCTGATAAAAGGGTAAACTTGGCCTTTAAAATCAATTGTTCTTCATACTGTGAACCTTATGTAAGACCCACAGCTGTCTTTATGTAAAAATCGGTTAGCCACTAGGCTTTGGGGCTGACAATAGTTTTGAAATCATGCTAATTGCCCCTGGAATAAAACCAGCATGACTCCAAGAGAAAAAGAGCACTCTAGAATACTTATAATCCCCGAGTTTTTTCATTTATATATTTAAAAAGTATTAACTACATACTTAACATAATTGCTTCTTTAAAATTCCTGGTGCTAAGAGTATTTAGATTGTTTCATTGAGTAATCACAACTCAAAGACTTTGTCAATCAGACCAGATAAGAAAGTACAAGCATATGCTGGCAGATACATTGAAGACTTGGTTAAACATGTATTTAGGAGGAAAAGACAAAATATAACAGATTTTAAGCTACCTTTGTTTTCATGCAAGTTATTTAACTGCATCACAGAAATTTGAGACCCAGAATGAGTCTCTTTGAAAACTGTAATACAAGCAATAATGTTCAATTTCCTGAATTCTGAATTGGCACTCTGATTAATAGGTGTGTACTACCAAACAAGTTATATGTTAGCTTGGAAACTCAGCTTCTCCCCTCCATGAAACAGCAATAGTTATAATAACAATACCTACCTCATAAAGTGTGGTGTTAAATGAGCTAATTTCTCTGTCTTGTACCAGGAGGGGACACACTTGCACGTTATGATGATTAAATGTCATTTTGCTTTGCAGGTGAGGAAATTGCCCTAAGGAAATTATCTTCTGTCCCACCAAGAGGCGGAGAGAGAGAGCCACAGTTAGAACTCGAGTGTGAGACTCCTATCACTCCTCCACATCTTCTGCTTTGTCCTTCGGATTATAACATTAATTTCCATGGTCCTATTGTACCTTTTTGTTATCAACAAAAATTGTGACTAAATTATGCTCAAAGCAAGAAAATGCATCCCAAAGTTTAATAATAGAAAAGTATGAAATGGACTAAACTGTATTAGATTTACATCCTAAAAGACTAAATTAGCACGAGTTCATTGTCTTTCTTTAAATCTTATCTGCAAGGCTCCTGAACTCTTTCTACATGTTTTCTTTCAGTTTGTCTCCCTCTGGTGGATTTTAAAGAAATACTCACTTATTTTTGGAATTTCTGTCTGGGTGATTTAGAATAGAGTTTGCTCAAGTTAAGTGTTCATCTAATGGCATCCTGGTTGATGTACCAGAACTTCCAGAAAACTGTCTTGCCTAAATGGGAATCTTTGCAGGGGCTACATTTCAGGAAGGGCTGTCTCAAAAACTCTGTTCCCTAACACCAAGAAGCACAGGCAGCTGAACCAGCTGGTACATGCCTATAATCCCAACATTCTAGGAGGCTGAGTCAGGAGGATTACATGTTTTGAGGATTACATGTTTTGAGTCCAGCCTATGTAACTTAGTGACTTAGTGAGCTCTTGTCTCAAAATTTTTTTAAAAAGTGTGTGTGTCAGGGGATAGGTATGTAACTCAATGCAAAGGTCCTGGATTCAATAACCAGGACCACAAACAAAACAAAATGAAACAACACAGAAAAGCCACATACAAAGACAAATATAAGAGATTAAAAATTTCAGAGTGAAAATCAGCATTGGAGAAACAGCCTCTCTTTGACCTGGAACTAAGACACCTGGGAGGAAAAAAAAACTTGAAGAGAAAAGTAAATCTCCTGGAATCAAGAGAGAGCTGATAGGAAAACTAGAAACTGAAGAGAAGCTGGAGAGATGGAACACAATGCAGAGAAAACAGTGAAACAGTCTGGAAGGTTAATCCCAGCTTCTAGGGAGGGGGACCTATCTCCACTGACACAAGGTAAGACAGGAGACAGTCAGCAACTCCAGGGAGGAACTCAGACCAGGCAGGCACACCAGCCCCAAGAAAAGTCTGGGGATATTATAAACTGAAAAAAACCAGAGTTTTACTCCAAAAGTCACCCTGTCTATATGGCAGGCTCCAGTTGTATAAGAAGTCCAATGTCGTACCCACCATATTTGAAAGTGTTTAGTCAAGAGCCATTTTGGGAAGAGGTAAATTGGAAAAAGCCTTTGACAAAATCCCATACTGTTGGGACTGGGTTGCCCAAGGGAGATTTTTGTGGGTGAGGTTCCCAGGGTAAAGAACACACACCTGCAAGACATCAGCAACACAGCAGTAGCAGAGAGCAGCCTGCATCTTTATTGTTTAACTCTTATACATATTGTTATCATATATTTACATTCTTACATGCTAGATTAACTGGCACATGTGTGATTGCCTAATGCTAAGTCATGGTTACATAAACGTATGCCACTCTTCACCTGTGCTAGACAGTGGGTTCATGTCCTTAATGTGTCCTCAGGTGCCCTAGGCAATGAAGCAATCTGGAGCAGTGCTCCCTATCCCACTCCCTCAAAGGTAAGGGGAAAGTCATCTCTTGCAAGTGGTCCATAGAGCTTACCCCTGTGCACAAAACCCACAACAACAATAAAAGAGAACAGTAGAACAAGACCAACCCCACTGTCACCACAGTGAAGCTTATGGCTATCCAGCACCAGGTGGAGTCCAAGGATTCCTACTATTGGGTAAGGGGGTCCTGCTGCAGGGCCTGGATGGTGGACACCTCTGCATCCGTCTCTTGCAAGGCTTCTTGTACCTGTGTCTGGTGGTCGGGGATATAAATGCAACATTCTCTGTGTAAGAGGGCAAAAGTACCACCCTGTGCTGTAGTCAGCAAATGAAGAACCACTCAGTTTTGTAAAACTACCTTTCTCATTTGAAAAGTTTCACCCATTAGCAACACCAAAGCCTGATGTGTAACATTCAGGGCATGGGCCATATGCTGAGCAAGGGTTTCAACTTGGAGGGCTACGTCTATGGTCCCTACCCCTGACAGCATCAAAGGCATTGGATAAAACCACCGGGCCATCTGTTTAGCATGGTGCCACCTGTGATACACAGCATCCCAAATGTGGAGCATGTCTCTAATGGTGGGTCTGATGATGCCCTTGACATATGGGAATCCCCAGGTGCAACGCCCTGTCTAGTGAGCAGGTAGGTATGGTCAGCTCTTGGTGCCACAGATCCATAATACTTCCACAACAGGCCAGTAAATGGGCACTGTATCTACTGAGCTTATGGCCATCCCATCACTTGTTTGTGTCATTTACTGGTGACATCTGATTACACAGGTCAGGGTGTATCCACCCCACAGTTCAGTTTCCCGCCAACGCATTCACCTGTCAAATATAAAGCTGGGCTACATCCAGCAATGTCACTTAGAATCCCATCGTCCACCCCCAGCCATTGTACGTAACAAGTCTCAATCCCTGTGGGGTGGTCATGCTCTTCTGAGTCAGTGCCTCAGTGGCCTGGTGTCACTGATCAGAGGCAGAGCTATCCAGTTTTGCCCCTGTCAGTCAGTCCAATTGGGTAGGGATGCCAGTGCAATTCTCCACAAGAGGGTCTCAGCTGCCTCCATTTTGAGTTCAGTGCACACCCAACAATGTGACTGTTGGTGCACAGGAGGAAATGTGTGTGCCCAAGAGATGACAGTGTGGCTTATCCTGGTCTGAAGGACAGGGCAGAAAGAGAAACCTTTTGTCTTGGTTACTTTTTTCTCATTGCTGAGACAAAATACCCAATGCCCAAAATGAAGGAAGGAAAGTTTTATTTAGCTTACAGTTCGTGGAGGTTTCAGTCCATACTTGGCTGGTTCTGAGGGAGAGTGGCACATGGCAGAGAGCAAACCGTTCAGGGCAGCAGAGCACAGCAACAAGAACCAGCAAAAGGGAGGAATAGCTGCAAGCAGCCTCTCTCCTTCCCTTACATTGTAAACAGCCTACCCCCACACAAGGGGCTTGTAGCTCTCACACAATGTCCATGCCCTCCTCTTCCACAGGCTCAGGATGTGTACAAAGTAAGCACGCTGGCTTCCTGCTGAATCACTCAGCCAAACCTCTAGACTCCCCAAGTTGACACAATGTATCAATCATAACACCTTTATAGGGAGGTCCTGCACTTCCAGGAGGATGTAGGCCACCTGTTCATCCTGTGAGAGGTTTGTGGCTGGAATCATTTTACCCCCTGGCTTAGAGTACCAAACCTAGGTTTCCGCTGCCACTGGGGGTTAGGGAGTTGGGGATAAATCTATCATCCCTGGGGGGATGGGCCAAGCAGCCATAATGTCACTCCCTTTCAGAATGGTGGCTCCAGCATTGAGTGGAGAGTGCACTGAGGCCTTCAGTGGCCAAGTTGAAGTCCAAGGTTGCATTTCCACAGTATGTCAAAGTCATTCCCCTCAGGGCTCCAAGAAGAACATCCAATTTACCATCAGGGGGTCTGTAGGCCAATCCCAAGTCCACTGACGGCAGCCTCCCAGGCACATAGGTGCCAGCATGGAAGGATTAAGGTCCCTTTCATCACTTTAGGACCCTGCTCTTTGGATCGAACATGCAGATGGACTAGCCATGTTTCAAGAGGTGATCCAACAGGTTGTCACCCACACGTTGGGGCTGGTCATTGAGTAATTAAACTGCCTGGGGGTAAACCTGCACCTACCAAGTGACTTTGGAGCCAAATAGTCTAGTTTGGTTTTTAAGAGCCTGTTGTACCTCTCAATCATACCAGTGGCCTGTGGCCAGTGGAGTACATGAAAGTGCTATGTGACATCACTGCCTCTGGCCCATTGTTGTACCTTAGCCCATGAAAATGAGTTCCCCTATCAGATGCTATTCCTAGCAGCATCCCATAAGCAGCAGTAAACTACTGTAAAGCCTTAATGGTGTGAGCATGGTCAGTAGAGGGCATAGAGTAGGCGAAGTCTACACCTGTGGCTGTATCCATAGCAGTGAGCGCATATCTGTGTCTCTGTGAGAGAGACAGGGGCCTGATGCAATCCACCTGCCATTGCTGTAGCAGGTGGGGTGCTTGTGGTATCATGCAAATGTTGTGGGCACCCTCCTCCTTTAGGGGGCCAAATGAGTACACTGTGGATATGCTTTTACTACAGCCTTTGACTTAGCAGGAGTCAATTCTAGGAGCCATCACTGTGCTATAGCTTGCATAGTAAGGGGTCTTATGTGTCCCAGTTTCCTATGGAGCGAAGGTGCCATGGCAGAAGGTAGCCCTTGGAGAGTGGCTATCCTTATCAAGACATCTGCTAAATCATTTCCCCACTCCTGGGATGAGATACCCGTATCTGTACCCAACCCTCTATCTGGTACTTTGTCTGCATGTCACCGTTTGTTGCCCCATGATACTTTCACAGGCATGCAGAGCAGCGCAAACCACCGCTAAGTGTTTCTCAGTCAGAGAATACCATCCCTTGGCTTGCTTCCACACCAGGAACCAAAACCCAACAGAGTGCTCCCACTTTCCTGGTTTTTGCCATAGACCCCAACCAAACCCACTGTCATCCACCCTGACTGTTTGGATAAATGGTAGGTTAGGGTCAATGACTCATAAGGCTTGCATCTGTGAAACTGCCCTCTTTGAGTCCTGAAAAGCAGCTTCCTCTGCATCTGTCCAGTCCCATGGAGCACCCCTCTGGATCATTTGGGATAAAGGGCACAGCAGTGTAACTAGGTGTGCTATGAACGTCTGCCAGAAACCTAGTGAGCCCATGTACACCTGCACCGCTGTGGTTCAGGGGTATGCATGAATCTTACTGGTAACTGCAATAGGAATTACCTTTATCTTACATGACCGGATAACACCCAAGAATTTGATAGGGAAGCCAGGTCCCTGGACCTTATCTTTGTTCATGGCCTACCCCCAGGCTAGCTAATCTTCCTTTAGACTGTATGCAGTAGCTTCCAAATCTGCAATGAAATCAGAGGTTAACAAAATATCACTAATAGGGAAGAACGGCTTCAGCTCCTGAACCCGACAGAGAACGCGCTACTGGGACAAACTGCACCAAACCGGGCAGCGCTCCGGGATCCCGCTCAGAACCCCACCCCGCAGCCAGCGCTGCGCGAACTGGAGCAACAGCAACCAGCCGGCGGGATTTCTGAGTCAGGGAAAATCTCCATCCAGGGAAAAACATCTGAACGGCACTCCTGTCTGCACGATCACAGGGTGAGTTAAGTGTGCGCTCTAACCGGTTTTTCCTGAATCGGGAAGAAGCTCAGCCCAGCGAGAGACATCAAAGCAGCTTCAAGGACTGCAGCATCTCCCGGGTGGGAAGACCTACTTAGGCCCCCCAACGGGTTTTGTGAGGGGGGAAGGAGCTCCACCCAGGGAGGAAAACCTGAGTGGCCTATCTGCAAGAATCCTGGGGTGGCGAGCTGTTTATTTGCCCCGGCCAGGTCTTGGGGTAGGGAGTAGAAGCGGAAATCTCAGCAGACAGCTTAAGGGACATTCTCCCAAAGAGAAGTAACCATTGGAGCAGCCTCTGCA
>PVLD010030108.1:0-17253 GCA_004027595.1 Dinomys branickii
AGAGTCCATATTTCTCCACAGCCTCATCAGCATTTGTTATTGGATGATTTTTCATACTGGACATTATTACTGGGTGAGATGGAATCTCAGTGCTCTTTTTATTTGCATTTCTCGGTTGACTAAGGATGTGGAACATTTTCTCATGTATTTATTTGCCATTTGTATTTCTTTGTCTGAGAATTGTGTATTCATCTCAGATCCCATTTCTGGATTGGGTCTTTGAATTTGGATAGGTACATGTTTTTTAATTCTTTGTATGTTCTACATAGAAGACCTTTGTCTGAGGGACAGCTAGCTAGGATTTTTTCCCAATTTGTGGGTTTTCTTTTTACTTTTCTGGTGATTTCTTTAGAGGTACAAAAACTTTTCAGTAGGATGAGGTCCCAGTTATTGATTCTTTGAAGTGTTTCCCTTGCTGTTTCATTTTTGTTCATGAACTCTCTGCCTACTCCTATGTCTTCAAGATTTTTACCTACTTTCTCTTCCAATAGACTTAGAGTTACTGTTTTAATATTGAGATCTGTGATCCATTTTGACCTGAGTTTGGTGCATGGTGATAGACTTGGGTCTATGTTCAGTTTTCGGCAAGAGGCAAGCTAGTTATTCCACCACCATTTGTTAAACAGGTCATCCTTTTTCCAGTGAGTTTGGTTGGCTCCTTTGTCAAATATCAGGGGGCTGAGTGTGTTTTTCATTGTGGTTGCATCTTCCAGTCTGTTCCCTTGATCCTTAGGTCTGTTTTTAGCCAGTACCAGGATGATTTTATTACAGTAGCTTTGTAGTATAATTTCAGGTCAGGGATTGTGATTCCACCTGAATTGTCCTTGTTGCCCATGATTGTTTTTGCTATTCTGGGTCTCTTCTGGTTCCAGATGAAATTAAGGCATATTTTCTCTAGATCTGCGAAGTATGCTAATGGTAGTTTAATGGGAATTGCATTGAATCTGTACAACAGCTTTGGTAGTATGGCCATTTTCACAATGTTGCTTCTTCTTAACCATGAGCAGGGTGTGTTTCTCCATTTATTGAAATCCTCTTCGATCTCTTATTTGAGAGTACTGTAGTTTTCACTGAATAAATCTTTCACATTCTTTGTTAGATTGATTCCTAAGTATTTTAATTTCCTGGATGCTATTGTAAAGGGTATGGTTTCCTCAATATCTCTCTCAGTCTGTTTGTTGTTCGTGTATAGGAATGCTATTGATTTTTGGGTGTTGACTTTGTATCCGGCTACGCTGCTGAATTTGTCAATTAATTTCAGGAGTTTTCTTGGGGAGTTTTTGGGGTCCTTTATGTATAGTATCATGTCATCTGCAAAGAGTGATATTTGAACTTCTTCCTTTCCTATCCTTATTCCTTTTATTTCTCTCTCTTGTCTAATTGCTCTGGCCAATGCTTCCAGGACTATGTTGAATAGGAGTGGTGATAATGGACATCCTTGTCTTGTTCCTGACTTTAAAGTGAAGATTTTGAGTTTATGTCCATTTAGTATGATGTTGGCTGTTGCTTTGTCATAGATGGCTTTGATCAGATTGAGGTAGAAGCCATCTATTTCTATTTTTTCTAAGGTTTTTAACATGAATCCATTTTGGACTTCATCGAAAGCCTTTTCTGCATCTATTGAGATGATCATGTGGTTCTTGTCTTTGGCTGCATTGATATGATGTATTACATTAATTGATTTGCGAATATTGAACCATCCCTACATTCCTGGAATAAATCTTACCTGGTCATGGTGTATAATTTTCCTTATGATTCACTGTATTCTATTTGTAAGTATTTTGTTGAGTATCTTTGCATCTATGTTTATTAGAGAGATTGGCCTATAGTTCTCTTTCTTGGTTGGGTCCTTCTCTGGTTTTGGTATCAGTATAATACTTGCCTCCTGAAACGTGTTAGGGAGAGTTGCTTCCTTTTCGATTTCATTGAAGAGTTTGAAGAGTGTTGGTATTAGATCTTCTCTGAATGTGTTGTAGAATTCTGCTGTGAATCCATCAGGGCCTGGGATTTTCTTAGTAAGTTTTTTATGACGTCTTCAATCTCGTTAATTGATATTGCGTTGTTCAGGATTTTTGAGTCTTCCTGATTCAATTTTGGTAATTTGTACGTTTCCAGGAATCTGTCCATTTCTTCTGAATATTTTATCCTATGGGAGTAAAGATTTTCAAAGTAGGTATTAATGATCTCTTGGACTTCTGTGGGATCTGTGGTGATTTCATCCTCTTCATTCCTTATTGCATGAATTTGAGTTCTTTCCCTTCTTTTTTTGATAAGGTTGGCTAGGGGTTTATCAATTTTATTTATTCTTTCGAAGAACCAACTCTTTGATTCACTTTTTTTTTGTAGAGTTTTCTTCATCTCAATTGCATTAATTTCTGCCCTGAGTTTTATAATCTCCTCCCTTCTTTGGGCTTTTGGTTTGGTTTGTTGCTCTTTTTCTAAGAGTTTGAGTTGTAGCATTAGGCTATTTATTTGTTGTCTTTCTATTTTCTTTATATATGAGTTCATTGCTATAAATTTCTCTCTGAGGACTGCCTTTAATGTATCCCACAGATTCCGATAGGTTGTACTTGCATTTTCATTTATTTGTAGGTATTTTTAAATTTCTTCTTTAACTTCTTGTGTGACCCATTGGCTATTCAGGAGGTTGTTGTCTAATTTCCAAATGTTTGTGCGGTTTTTGGAGTTCCCTTTGTCATTAATTTCCAGTTTCATTGCACTGTGATCAGATAATATGCATGGGATAACTTCAATTCTTTTGCATTTAGGTAGATCTGCTCTATGGGCTAGAATGTGGTCAATTTTAGAGAAAGACCCATGTGCCGCTGAGGAAAATGTGTATTCTGATTTCATGGGGTGGAACACTCTGTATACATCTACTAAGTCCATTTGTTCACACTTTTGGTTCAGGTCTGTTATTTCTTTGCTGAGTTTCTGTCCAGTTGACCTGTCTCTTTGCGTCAGAGGGGAGTTTAGGTCCCCCATTAAAATAGTGTTATTAGTTAGTTGATTTTTCACGTTTGTTAAGACTTGAGTTGTAAAGTTGGGTGCTCCATTGTTTGGTGCATAAATATTTAGGATTGTTATCTCTTCCTCTTGCAGCTTTCCCCTAACTAGTATGTAATGGCCTTCTTTATTTCTTTTGATTGTTTTTGGTTTGCAGTTTACCTTGTCTGCAAACATAATAGCTACCCCTGCTTTTCTCTGGGGACCTGTTGCATGGAGAGTTGTTTTCCATCCTTTAACTTTCAGCCTGTGGATTTCCTTTAGAGTAAAATGTGTTTCCTGTATACAGCATATCATTGGATTGTGTTCCTTAATCCACTGTGCCAATCTTTTCCTTTTGCCTGGTGAATTGAAGCCATTTACATTAATGGTTATACGTTGGCTTATTCTAGTCATGTAATTTACATGTTGTTGTTTTCCTCCTTTTGCTGAATGTTTACTTACTTGTTCTGTGTAGGGAGTTGTTTCTATCGTTGTTCTTGGGATTGTGGTCTCTTTTTTCTCTGTCTAGAATATCTTTTAGTGCTTTTTGCAATGCTGATTTGGCACTCATGAAGTTCTTCAGTTGTTCTTTGTCGTGGAAATACTTTATTTCTCCATTGAATTTGAAGGATAGTTTTGCAGGATACATCAGTCTGGGTTGGAAGTTTTTTGTCTCAGAATCTGCAATATCTCGCTCCAAGCTCTTCTTGATTTCATGGTTTCCGTTGAGATGTCTGCTGTGATTCTGATGGGCTTTCCTTCATAGGTGACCTATTTTTTTTCTCTAGCAGCTTTTAATATTGTGTTCTTTTGCTGGATATCTGGGATCTTGACTATTATATGTCTGTGTGTGGTTTTCTTTGGATTATGGCTCGTTGGGGTTCTATGTGCCTCAATTAACTGTACTTCAGTATCTTTTACCTTGTTTGGAATATTTTCTGTTATTATTTCAGCAAATATTCTTTTTATATCGTTTGTGTGGTCTCCTGCTGTTTCACTGACTCCTGTAACTCGAGTATTATTTTGTTTTGCCTCATCTTGCAACTGTTGGATTCATTTTTCTTGGGTCTTTGATGATTTTATGAGATCCTTCCTTTCACGCTCATAGGCTGCCATGCTGTCTTCAATGTCTGAAATTCTATCTTCGGTTTCATTTAAGCAGTTTTGCAAGCTTTCAGTGGAAGTTTTCAAATCCTAGCCATCTCTTTGGACCTGTTTCATTCTTGGTAATTCATTCCTAAATTGCTTTTGTAACGTTTCCATTTGTTTCCTACTTTCTTCTAATCTTTTGTCTATTTCTTCTCTATGTGTATGGAACATTTCTTCCATTATAGTTTTCAGTTCATTTTTTGTCTAAGAGATTATTGCAGGTATGTGACTTATTTCTACTTTAAGCGCTTCTATAAAAAAAAAAAGCTCTTCTATGGCCTGTTGGAATTGTTTCAGTGTTTTGGATGCAATCGTTTCAGAATTTGCAGGTATGTGGCTTCCTAGTTCCCCTGTATCCTTGCATTCAGGACTTGTTCTGGGTGGGGTTGAGTTCTGAGACTGCATTTTGTTCTTCTGTCTTCCCATTTTTGGGTATCAGATTCAAAATATTGAGCAATAAATTACCCAGGCAGTTCACCAGGCAAAGGTCTGTTGCAAAGGCTGCTCCAATGACTCCTTCTCTTCAGGAGAATGTCCCTTAAGCTTTCTGCTGACAGTTCTGCTCAATAGGCTGCTCATATGCTGCTTTGTGTGCTGAGCTGCTCGCTACCCAGAGACCTGGCTGGGGCGCATAAACAGCTCGCCTTCCCGGGGACCGTGCTGGCAGGGGGTCACTCACGTGTTCCTTCCTGGGTGGAGCTCCTCCCCTACTCCAAAAACCGGTCTGGGCACCCAGCCAGCTCTTCCATCCCGGGTCCATGCAGTCAGTAGTGCTGCTCGGATGTCCCTTGCTGGGCAGAGCTTCTCCCCAAGTCAGAAAACCAGTCAGGGCACCCAATCAACTTACCCTGGGATCTTGCAGCAGGAGATCTCCAAATTGCTAATATGTCATGCCTCGCCCGCGATGCACCGCTCCCCAGTGCTTCTGTGCCTCCTCAGCGTTCTCGCAGGTGCCGCCGACTGCAGTCACCGCAGTGCCCACTCTCCGTCCGAGGATGGCGCCGGCTGCGGGGCAGTGATCTGAGCGGGACCCAGGTCCGCTGCCCAGATTAGCTTAGTCTGCCCGAGGAGCACGGTGTCCGAGACCGACCTGCTCTGCCGCCACCAAAAATTCCTGGCCACAGCCACCTGTGAGCCGTTCGGGGTCGGGAGATGGGAGGGTCCATCCTGCCCCGATTGCCCTCAGGGATACACGGACTCAGCGGAGCTGCCGTGCACTGCACCGATCTCCTCGGGCACCCAGCTCTCTGCATATATATTCAACAATCAAATTCTGGTATTCAATTGCAATAAATCAACAGGAGAATATTTTATTGTTCCCAATATATAACTATATATACACATACAAAGAGTAACTCTTCAGAAAACTGCAATACTCTATCTAGCACATTATCACCCAGCCACTGGTAGTACCTGCACCAAGAGGGCTCCAAGAGGGGACAGTATCAATCAGAGATCCAGTCACGTAAATATCTCTTTATATCAAAGTGAAAGCCTTTATTTAGTAAAAGAAATCACCACCAAAGTGAAGAGGCAATCTATAGAATGACAAAATAAATTTAAGAGCTCCACATTGAGTGGACTGATATGTAGAACATATAAAGGGCATAAAAAGACTCTGCTAATTTAAAAATCCAATGCAAAAAATGGATAGCGGTAATGAATAAGTACTTTTCAGATGAAGAAGTACAAACAGCAAATAAATATATAGAAAAGCGTTCAACATCACTGGTCTTTTAAGAAATACAAATTAAAACCACTGAGATTCCATCTCACTCGGAACAGAATGTCTATCAATTAATCAACCAATAACAAATGCTGGCAAGGCTGATGGGAAAAAGAAATCCTTCTCAGTTGTTGTGGGAGAGTAAATTGGTACAACCAACATGGTAATTAATACAGAGATTTCTCAGAAAACTAATACTAAGGGTTCCATTTGATTTAACTATTCCCTTTCTTGGTATCTTCCTGAAAGAGTTAAAGGCATCATACCACAACAATATATTGCACACACATGTTTGTAGCAGGAAAATTTGTAACAGCTACATCTTATAAACAGCTCAAATGCCTATCAACAGATAATGGATAAAAACGTGGCTTTGACATACAATGGAGTACTACAGTGCTATACAGAAGGATAAACTTGAAAAATTTTTGGGTAAATGGATGCACTTAAGGACCATACTTTTAAATGAAATAAATTGGACACACAGGTCTAAATAGCTCATTTTTTCACTTGGGTGAGAATGACAACGGGTAAATAAGAAAGAAAATGGATGATAGATTGGGGAAAAAGGAAGAAAATGTTCAAATTGGAAATGGAACAAGGGAAAGCAGAGAATAGGAAAAGAAAACAGATTTAAAAGAGAACGGAAGAAAAAATGTGGAAACACAGCTTTTGTAAATGGAGATGGGAAGAAGGTTTGAAGAGAGGGCAGGGAATGGGAAAAAAAGAAGAATGAAAATATATTATGTAAAGGTATAAATTTCCTATGATGAATGGGATCATTGTGTACAGGAAACACTAATAAAAAATAGATTTTTAAAAATTAAGACTGATGTTAGAGGTTAGAAAATAAAATATCTATTTACAAACATGTTAGCTGAGGAAAGTCACAAGGCATAGTTCTGCAAAACATACTAGTAATAATGAGCTGTTTCTACTTCTAGGCCCAAAGGGACTAGTATTATGAAGTTGAGTGTTATATAGCAGGGACTACCTTGAGCTATACATATCACAGTTGGTATTAGTTGACATTTCCACAATAAATATTTTGAGTTCATTTCCCTCCCCTGGCCTGGTTTCCCATTCGCTGTGACCAATTTTAAATCAGAACTATGTTATCCATATAGTTCAGGCTCCTGGAACTCAGTGCAGGTTGAAGAAGGGTTGAAAGTGCAGCTGGAGAGACCAGTAAAAGATACATCTGGTGACAGAGCACTTGTCTAGCTTGCTCAAGGCACTGAGTTCAATTCTTTCCACTTACAAGAGATATACCAGCACTTCCCGGCTGTTTTCCCTTTAGTATTTATTCTTCTTCAACTGAGTGAAAATTGCATCTATCCAACATTGATTTGATTGCTTAGAGTCACACAAGTTACCCTATTATTGTGGGGTGATGTAAATTTGACCACGTTCCCTCTAAGTTATTAGCCACTACTGACTGACATTATTTATTAAAATCTTGGTAGAGTGTGGGGACAGGAGAAAAAAGAGAAAATGAAATACAATACTAAATTTTTTCTCTATAACTATTCATGAGGTGAACTTGTTAACCACAGCGGCTGATTTTCTTCTTCATTTCATGCTCCATTTAATTACCACAAATACCTATACAGAAAGTATTATTTTCCTAACTAAGTGTAACAAACTTTCGCTTTGACTGGGTCTGAATCTTGATTTTATTGGGTTATTGCAGTTTTTAATTGATGAGTGAAATTAGGGAAGAGAATAACAAGGTGCATCCTGTTGAAACACTTGTAGTCCAAACATTGTCCCCTTTGCCTCATTTTGTAGCAATAATACAATTTCCTCATAAAGTTATAGTCAGTTAGTAAGTCCAATACAGTGACTGTTTTCTTTGGTTACTGTTTTAGGGTCATGAAGAGTTCAAGAAAGGCCATGGGACAGGTTCAGTTTTCTGCCAATCAGACCCAAGACCTTGTTTCCTGGTAGACATGCTTTTCTTTGTACACTTAGAATTTCCAAAGTCAGAGACCTGTATGGTAAAAGTATAAACAAAAACTGTGAGCTATAATAGTGAGAAAGACCACTCACATCAATCCTCTAGTTCTGGCAATGGAAGAAATTACACCACTTATTGACTACTGGTTTAAGGAATGTATTACAACTTTTAGAATAGCATCATAACTTTATAGGGCTTTTTGTCTCCTATATAGCAGAACAAATGAACCTTCAGTAGGTCACATAAGGCACATAAGATTAGTATGCTCTGTGAATGTGAACTATATTAAAGTATAAAAGGTATCTCCTGGTTAGATATAATATGCAATTACTGTAGTGTACTATAAAGTTATTATAAAATATTATCACCTGGACAGAAAGAATATAGGATGAGATACCATGGCAGTGGATAAAGGCATTCAGTAAGTCTATTATAATGGTGCTAACACAGTATTTCCTAAATAAGAAAGTGAATCCATATTCAAAAATGTCTATTTCACCAAGAACATAGTGTTTCCTCTTTCATGAGTGGAGGGTTCCCACACAATCAATGTGCAACCAAATTACCTATAATCTATTAAGAATGAGATGTGTTAGAGACCTGTTGTCAGCTGAAAAGGAATAGTCATGGCCAACTCAATACTGGCCATGGAAAGACCATGTTGTTGAGCCTACATAGTCTATAACTCTGATGCCATGTACATTTTGTACATTCACCCAATGAACAAGCATCAGGGTGACAGGAGAAAGAGGTCAACAAAACAATGCAGCATCTTGTTCATCTGATTATTGAGACATGTTTCTTATATGGGTTTCATTTTGTAAGCGCTTGCATGGACTATGATGTATTCTCACACTTAATGTATTCCAGGAGGTTGATGCAGAGGTCTTCCCCATGATTTCCTTGTTACAGATTTTCAAATTCTGATTTTTCTTAACTCTTAACCAACCTGAAAATTTTTGTTCTTGAGATGACTTGGATCTATATGTCAGTGTGCCTCTCTACTCCTTTCACTAATGTACAAAATCGGATATACTACAGAATACTCTACTCATCAGAAAATTTTTTTAAATCATGATTTCCACAGGTATCTCTGCTTAGTGGTACTGGCATACTAGGCAGATCTGCCTGCAAATAAGACCCGTAGTCTCTCCTTTCTAATTAACTATTCATAAGGAACTCCACAGAGGTAAGAAGTATGGTTGAAGAAGTAATAAATCATTGTAACCAGGTTACCATAGGAGCCTAGAATAGTTGATTGTAATTTTGTAGTAAACCTTCATTTTTGAGTAATTTTAGACTCAAAAATTGAGCAGAAAATGAAGTTCCCCTATGGACCTTTTCTCATACATACACAACCTTTCCCACTGTTATGCTCATTTCACTTTTATATTTGAATTTATCAGTAAAGTTTGATGTACATACTGATCACATTCATCACAGGGAATTTGTATTTGAATATGATATATCTTAATTCCTCTTTTTTACCCATTCCCCCCCGTCCCTTCAACCCTACCTCACCTCCTTATTTGCAACATGGTTGTTTGCATTTTCCTTCCATTCTCTTTTTCTCCTTTCCCCCGTCCTTCCTTTCCCTTGTCCTCTCCCTTGTTCCTCTTCCCTTTTGCACATGTTCTTCTTACTTTCCAATATCTGTCCTCCAGTTTGGCCTTTATTGACCCTTTGGTGTTCTCACAATAGAGAAAAAATGCAATATATGAAGTTGTGTCCAAAGTGCTTCACTTGAAATTATGATCCTTAGGTGCATCCGTTTAGTTAAAAACATCTCAAGTTTATTGTTCTTTATAGCACGGCAGTACTCTCTTGTGTATAAAAGCCACATGTTCTTCATCCATTTATCTGTTGATGGGCATATGGGGAGTTTCCATGATTTATTTGTTATAAATTGTGTGGTTATAAACATGGTTGTGCATATATTGCTGTGGTATGATGCTTTTAACTATTTCAGTCAGATACTAAGGAGAATAGCTAAGTCAAATGGAACCTTCAGTTTCAGTTTTTTCAGGCATCTCCATACTGAAGTCTATATTGCTTGTAGCAATTTTCACGTCCACCAACAGTTTAGAAAGGTTCCTTTTTACCATCTGCCTTGCCAGAATATTTTATTGTTTGATTTCTTGATGATGGTCATTCTTCTTGGAGGGAGATGGTATCTCAGCATTGTTTTAATTTGCATCTCTTGAATGACCAGTGATGTTCAACATTTTTCATACATTTATTTGTCAGGTCTAATTTTTTCATCTGAGAAGTGTCTATTACTTAAGATGCTCATTTTTGAATTGTGTCTGTAAATTTGGTAGGGATTGTTTTATTTGAGATTTTAGGTAATTTAAATATCTTATTTTTGAGGAATAACTGGTAAAAATGTTTTTCCATTCTGTAGGTTGTGTCCTCATTCTGTTGGTGTTTTTTGTTGCCGTACAAAAACATTCTAATGCGATAAAATCCAAGTTTTTCATTATTTTAATATTTCCTCTGCAATCAGGTTTTGTTATTTAAATCTTTGCCTATACCTCTGTCTTCAAGAGTTTTACCTATCCTATCTTCCAGCAGATTCTTTGTTTTAATACTTAGAGATTTGATCTATTTCTATTCTAGCTTAGCACATGGTGAGAGATAAGGGTCTAGGTTTTGTCTTTGGCATATGGGAAGCCAGTTTTCCCAGCACCATTTATTAAAGATGAGATCTTTCATGTATTATAATTTCAGGTCAGGGATTATAGTGTCCCCTGCCTTGCCTTTGGTGCCCAGAATTGCTTTTGCTATTCTAGGTATCTTCTGGTTCCAAATAAATTTAAGATTGTTTCTTCTATTTCTGTGAGGTATGCTATTGTATTTTGACCAGGGTTGCATTAAATTTGTCTAACAGTTTTGGTGTTACAGCCATTTTCACTATATTGGTTCTGCCTATCCAAGAATAAGGAATATCTTTCCACTTCCTAATATCCTCTTTGATCTTTTTTGCATTACTATGGTGTTGTGGTTTGTGTCTGGATGTCCCTCAAAAGCCTAATGCAATCATGGGGGCTGGGTATTTTGGAGGTAGCCAAATCTATAATTTGTGATTGATTCATAATTCAATGCTGGGTTTATAGGGGTGAATGCTACACCCACCCTAGAGCAGGTAGCCTGCATACAGTATAAGCGACAGAAAGAGTCTCTATCTCTGTGTCTGTCTCTGTCTCTATCTGTTCTCTCTCTTTCTGTCTCTCTCTCTCTCCTTTGTCTCTCTTCCTCTCCCTGCCTCTCACTGCTTTTGCTGTCTTTCACTCTCATGAACTGTTGCCCATCTGCCATGTGCCACCCTCCCTTGGAGCAGGCCCATTATGGACTGAAACCTCTACAAACTGTTAGCTAAGTAAACTTTTACTACTTGAACTTTGGGTGTCAGATATTTTGTCTCAGCAACAAGAGAAAAGTAACAGAGACATAGTTTTCAATATAAAGGTCTTTTATACCCATTATTACATTGATTTCTAAATGTTTGATTTTTCTTGATTCCTTTGTGAAAGGTGTTCTTTCCCTACACTCTCTCTCACTGAGTTTGCTATTGGTGTACAGTATTGCTATTGATTTTTGAGTGCTTATTTGTACCCTGCTGTGCTACTGAATTTGGTTGTCATATCTGAGTTTTTCATGGTGTTTTGGGGGTCTTCTATGTAAAGTATCATATCATCCAAAAATAATGATAATTTATATTTTTTTCCTATTCTTATTCATTTTATTTCTTTCTTTTAGTTGTTCTGACTAATGCTTCTACAACTATACTGAATAGGAGAGGTGATAGTGAGCATCATTGTCTTATTCCTGATTTTAGAGAGAAAGCTTCCAGTTTTTGAGCATTTAGTTTTATGTTGGCTGTTGGTTTGCGATAGATGGCTTAGATCAGCTTGAGATAAAGAACTTCTATTCCACTCTTTTGTATGGCTTTTTATTTTTTATCTTGAAGATATGTTCGACTTTGTCAAATGCTTTTTCTGAGCCTATTGAGATGATCAGATGGCTTTGTCTTTGCTTCTGTTGAAGTGGTGTAATATATTTACTGATTTGGATGTGTTGAACCATCCCTGTATCCCTGGGATAAATCCTACTTGGTCATGGTGTATAATCTTAATTAATTACTGCATTGTGTTTTCTTTTATCTTATTGAGAATTTTTGTATGTATGTTCATTAAGGAGGTTAAGATGTTTTCCTGTTTTTTTGATTGCATCTTTCTCTGGTTTTGTATAAGAGTAATATCTGGTTCCATGAATAAGTTTGAGAGTATTGCTTCCTTCTCACTTTCACTAAAGCGCTTGCAAACTACTGTCATTATGTAAGGGGCAGAGACTTTTAGCACGTCATTTTAAGATAGACAAGCCTCAAAATGTGTCTTGAGAAACATCCTGGAGGCATTGTAAAGAGTTAACTTTGCAGTCCTGACTTTGTCCTGGAATTCTTCTCCTTGCCTGAGTTGTTAAAGTATATATCTGTTGTGGCCAGAGCTTGACCTGGTCACATGGTGCAAGAAAAACAACTGTGGCCAGGCCTAAACATTCCAATCTATGACCATGGAAACCAAAAATGTATATAAGGTGAGAACAAAGGCAGTTAAGGGCCACATTATCTGATTGGGAAGGGGGGGCAATGACTGGTCCAAATGGTTCTAAATTAAAATTAATTAAAACTTCATTTGTTTTGAATGAGTTCTTTGAACTCTTGCCAAGTTTGACCCGATTTTTGACATTTAGCCGTAACAATTAGATCTTCTCCAAATTCCATGTAGAATTCACTAGTGAATATATCAGGACCCAGGCTTGTCTTGGTTGTTTTTTCAATTACTACTTCAATTTCATGGACTGATATTGGGTTATTTACAATTTTAAATCTTCTTGATTCTCCTTTGTCAATTCCTATGTATCCTGAAATCTGCCCATTTCTTTCTGTGTTTTCCATCTTACTAGAGTACACTTTCTTTAAGTAGGTATTGATTGTCTTCTGGATATCTGTAGGATAATTTGTGATTTCACCCTTTGATTCCTAATTCCTAATTGAGTCTTTCCTTTTTTTCTCATAAGTTTATTTAAGGGTTTTTCCATTTTAGTTACTCTTACCAAGAGTGAACCAACTCTTTGATTCACTGATACTTTGTATTGGTTTTTAGTCTCATTTGATTACTTTCTTCTCTGATCTTTATAATTTCCTCCCTCTGTGCGCTTTGTGTTTGACTTGCTCTTCTTTTTCTAAAAGATTTATTTTCAATGTTTGGCAATTCACTGGAGCTCACTTCTTTTGCCTCCACAGAAATTTACCACTATAAATTTCCCTCAATGGACTGTTTTCATTGGATCCCATAAGTTCTGGTGTGTTGTATTCACATTATTTTTTAATTATACAAACTATCTAATTTCTTTACTTTCATCTGTGACCCATTGATTTTTCAGGAGAGTGTTATTTGTGGATGTGGTTTATTTGTTTATGCAGATTATGTGGGGGTTTTTGCCATCAATTTTCAGTTTCATTGCACTATGATCTGATAATATGAATGGCATAATTTGAAACCCTTTACATTTACTTAGGCATTGTCTATCAGCTCGTATATGATCTATTTTTGAGAAAGTCCTGTATGCAGCTGAGAAAAATGTGTATACTCCTGTCATCGGGTAGAACTCTCTGTACTTATGTACTAAGTCCATTTGTAAATAGGTTTGATTTAGGTCTGATATTTCTTTGTGAATTTTTGTCTATTAGGTCTGTCTATTTGTGACAGTTGGGTATTAAGTTCCCCATTACAATTATAATAGTGCTTACTTAATTTGTCATATCCAATAATATTTGTTATATATTGTTATGCGTGCTGATATTGGGACATACATATTTTTGATTATTATCTCTTATTTTTCTAGTTTTTTTCTTAACAAGTATATAGTAATGTTTGTTTCTTTTGATAAGTGTTGGCATGAAATACACTATTCCTGCTCTTTTCTAGGGCACTGTCATATGGAGCATTGTTTTCTTTTCTTTTCTTTTTTATTTTTTGGTACTCTAAATTGAACTCACAACCTTGTGCTTGCCCGGCAGACACTATGCTGCTGAACTATATCCCCAGCATTATTTATCCCCCTGCCCCCTTTTTTTTTTTTTTTTTTTTTTTTTTGGTGCCAGGAATCAAATTCAGGACCTTGCGCTTGCCAGCAAAGTGCTTGTGCCACTGAGCTATATCCCCAGCCCTTGGAATATTGTTTTTCCTCCTTTGACGTCCATTCTAAGAATTTCATTTTTAGATAAATGTGTTTCTTGTATGAAATATATTTTTGGATTGTATTTCTTGATCCATTCTGCCTGACCATTTCTTGTGATTGTTGAATAGAGACCATTTCCATTGAGGGTTATAACAGATATATATTGACTTATCCTTTTCATATTATTTTCCTATTGTTGACTCCCATTTTTCTCTACTTAATTGCTTGCCTTGCCTGTTCTATTCATTGTGTTAAGAATCTTGAAATTGTCTTCATTTTCTTTTTCTACAATAAAAACACAACACTGAAAACCATTAATTTGTACAATTAACATGTGTTAATAGTTTTCATTTTAATCAATCCATTTATTATCTCCTACTTCAATAAGGATCATCTAGGCACTTTGCACAGGTCTAACAAAGTCTAAATCAAAGGGGTAGTCCTGTACCCATTCCTTGCTGAAATATCTGGAGAAAAATCTGGTTAAAAACTTACTTTCTTGTTCACCAAACATTTTTCCTTGCATCTGGGTCACTCAGATCATATCTCCTTGATGACTGTCATCTACAGCCAGTCTTTACTTCCAGAGTCTGCCCACATTCTTTCTCTTATTTTCCATGTGTACTCTTCCACTAATGCCAGATAGAGTCCCTCTCATACTTCAAATCATTCTGATTTCTGTGTCTTGTGATCCTGAGTCCAGCCATATACTTAATTATATCTTCATTATCTGTTCTCATTTACTAACGTGTTGATAGGTTCTTGAGATTAGCATTTGGATTACTTTGGAGACCAACATACCTATTATAATATTTTTAAATTAACTAACAGGAAGAGCTATTAACCCATTATATTTTCCTTCTGGTAACTGATTTTTATATTTTGTCTAGAGATTAACCCATTTCCATTTTTTCTATAGTTAGTCTATATACCACCACACATTTGAATCCAAAATACTCACTGTTTTCCTACAGATGCCCTAAGAAATTACCATGACTTTAACAGTATAAAGAGGGTAGAAGGGAGAGAGTGATGAGTTATAATCAGTAGGAGAGCTAGGCTGTGTTGGACTTGGTCCGTCTTTGACAGTATTAGAGTTGTAACCCTTGATTTTTAATTAATTAATTAAACAAAGGTTTAGTGGATGCCTTCCATGCACTTGTCATTGTGATGCAAAAGGAAAAGCTACAGAATGTGGTTACTGAATTTAAAGAAACAATAGGGATTTTAATGGAAAATAAACTCATTAAAATCTGGGATTCAAAAAACCCAGGCTATTGTCCTTTATGTTTTTAATTTTCTTTTCATGTTACAGTAAAAAACAAAAACAGAATAACAACAGCAAGAATGAAAACAAAACAGCACAAAAACAATAAAAATGATACAGAATTTCAAAACAATGTCATAGGACATTAGCAATGATTGTTATATTACATATTACTTTCAACTAAGTTGCTCAGATTACCAAATGTAAGAATGCAAGATTGATCGAACAGTTAAACATTAACTGTTACTTTCAATGAAGCACTACACATTAGTAGTACAATCTCCCTTCTTTTTTTCCTTTCCACCATCCTGGTTGTTCTTTCCCTTTTAAAAAAAGATAACAATGAGACCAAGTTTCAAAACGGGTTATTAGGATAGTTAAAATAGTTGATACCTATTCCTTCATTTAAAAATGAGTTATATAAAATTATTTGCCTCTGTCTTTCTGTAGCTATAATTCATTAACAAAAGTGAATCAGAATAACAACAGTCTAAATCTTGAAATATCAACAATTCAGAAATAATTAATTACAAATCAAAGTCATTTCAAAATTTCTGCTGTTATCATTTAGCCTGCTTCAAAAGTGGATCACCAACCAAACATTATCAGGTTCTAAATTGCTTGCTTCTCCCTTGGGAGTTAGATTCTAGGTTCTTCTCATGTTGAGCAAAGAACTGAACAAAGTGAGTGAAAAGTAGTGACAGAGTTTACTTGAAAAACTAAAAGTGAATAATGGGGGAGAAACTGACTCTGAAGGGTGAGTTTAGGCTGAGTAAAAGAGGAAAAAAGCAAGATAAAAGCACCTTGGAGAAAGGAGGGTGGGCTATCATGAGGAAAAGCCATGATAGTAAGATCTTTTTGGCATCTGTGTCCTTTTCACTGTCAAAATCTTAAAGAAACCCACACAAACATCTACATACATGTCATGAGAGGCAGTGTTGCAATCCCACACCTCAGGTTGACATCAGGTCTAGGCCATTCTATTGAAAACCTGCTCAAGTTTTCTTGAGCATGCAGGCCTTTAGAAACTGTTCTGTGCATGAGTTCACAATTTTGGGTTTTTGTTTTGTTAACAGTCCCAGAAAGTTAATATGAAAGCTGCAAGGTGAATAGGAATGGAAGAAACCAGGTCTTCAGAGAGAACTTGGGCTGAATAAAGGGAAGAAAAAGGGTAAAAGCAAAAACAAAATAGACGTTGTGGGAGAAACATGTCATGAACAAAAAGTTGAACTAAAATGTTACAAACACTTATAAGTAGTTAGTGGCTTTAATTGCAGAGTAAGTGTATGAAGGAAGACAGTGCTAGTTATTTGGTTACAAGTCCATAGAAGTACAGTAGTTAGTCACTCTTATCCTGTATGTTATTCAGAGGAAATGAGTACCATTTGTATTTAGTGCTTGAGTAAGAGTTTTCTGATACTGGATTCTTAAGTAAAGATACCTCTTGATATTACAGAAAGCACTGATACAGTAAGAACACATTTTCTTAAAATAAGCCATTATATTTTACTTCTGGGGGCTTATTTTTATATTTATACATGCATTAGATTAAATCCTGATTCCAAACTATCTGTGAACAATTGGAAATTTATTTAACCTCTCTACCTCAGTTTTCCAATCTGTAGTATGAGAAAATTAATAATACAGTATCTCATTTTGTCATTTGAGGATTAAATGACATTTTATTTTATTTTATTTTTTTTATTTTAGAAATATAAAAATACAAAAACATATTGACAAACAGACACCAATTATCATAGAAAATAGTACAATCACAACTAATCTATAGACAAGGTGATATGGTCTCAACAGTGGTTATTGCTTTATCCATTGATATCTTCGAATTGTAGATGTATGGACCCATATACAGACATGCAAATTTAGTCAGACAGTTAATCCTCTCAACAACAGAAAAAAAAA
>PVLD010030109.1:0-17256 GCA_004027595.1 Dinomys branickii
CAGCACCATTTATTAAACAGGCCTTCTTTTTTCCAGTGGGTTTGGTTGACCCCTTTGTCAAATATTAGGTAGCTGAGTGGGTTTTTTGTTGTGGTTGCATCTTCCAGTCTGTTCCATTGATCCTCAGGTCTGTTATTTAGCCAGTACCAGGTTGATTTTATTACAGTTGCTTTGTAGTATAATTTCAGGTCAGGGATAGCTTCAAATTAGAAAAAAATAAGCCCAACTAGGGTATTGATCAGGTACATTATAAAAAGGAGATGAAGAAAAAGATACTCAGCAAGAAAAGATCAACAGCCATATTCTCTCATGCTCTTCTAAGTACAAGCATGTTATAATTTCAGAGGAAGGAAAGTGAAAGTTATCTGATAATTTTCTCTAAAAGTGACATCACTCTGACATTTGCCGTATGTTGAGGAATCTTGACAGAAATGATAAAAGGATGGTGATTACTGTTTGAAACCTTGTCGAAGCAGAATTGCACCAAAGTTAAGCAGATAAGGAAGATTTTATTCAAGGCTGCTGCAATAGAGAAGAAAAACCAGAATTAACACCACCTAAATGAAGAGTAGGAGAATTTTTTAAAGGTGAGGTAGAAGATATCATAAGGCCATCTGTGCTTAACTCAGAAGACAAGTAAATTTTCTCTTACCTTTATGACAGTGCTTGTCTTAAACCTGGAGGCAAGATTCATCAAAATCAGGTTCCTGTCTAGTTCCTTTTTTTTTTTTTTTTTTTTTTGAGACAAGGTCTCCCTTTGTAGTTCCAACTGGCCTCGAACTCACTATGGGAGCCCAGGCTGGCCTTGAACTCCCAGCAATCCTCCTGCTTCAGCCTCTCAAATGCTGGGATTACAGGTGTGCCCCACCATGGCCAGCAGGCTATCCTACAATTATATTTCAGATGATAGCTTCCAGATCCTCAAGAGGGAAGGTTCTTGTTTCTAGCAAGATGCTAGGAGATTTACATCTGAAAAGGAAAGAGAAAGAATTTATAATTATAATTTTTCTTCATGTAAATACTCTAAGAAAGGGATGGGCAAGGCTTGGATCAGAAACCTATATAAAATTAAATGAAGCTGTGGAGAACGTTCAGGCCACGTTGGTCAATATTTATGTCACCATTTTCATATTAATTGTTATTTTCCTAAAACTTTTCATTAGCAAAGTCTCTCCCACATATCATTTTAATCTCCATAAGCATCAACATTCATTTCAAGGATAAGTTAACTAAAAGAAAGGTTAAGTCATGGGCCTGAAAAGTAACAGCTAAGACTTAAACCCAGTTCTTAAAAGTAACAGCCAGTAATTAAATCCCTTCCTTGACTTCCAGGGCAGTGCATTTAAAATGCCATTATATGCTGCTGATGCAGCCCCAACTCTTGAGCTCAAGAGCTGGATGGAATTCCCCAGATCGCACCCTAGTTATGAATAAAGTATTTGAGTTCAATAGAAAACCATGATTGTGGCACATAGAAGAGAGTTATGCCAGGTTTGATATAGGATACTCATGGTAACTTATTTCCCTGGTAACGGAAATTAAAATTGAAGCAGTAGCACAAACTTCCAGGCAAAAGCTTTAACTGAGAAGGAAGTACATGGGAAAGGGGCTTCAGCTCAAGCAAATGAAGAGGACATGGGTCTAGCAGAGATCAGACCAGCCCAGTGACTAAAGAATATGCCCAGCTTTCATGGTTTCACTGGGGTGGGCTAGGGTCTGATAACTTTTCACTAAGTCAGGAGTTTGGCCTCATGTTTCAGGGAATTTCTCTCTAATATAAAACACGGATCAGCAGCCATTCTCGCCCTTGGAAACACACTGGTGTCCCTCCCGCTGTTAGGGTGCACCTAGGCCTTGCAAGAAGAGAAGACAACAAGGAGTGAGCACATTCTATACTTTTGTTAGCAAGAGAAGATGGGGAAAGTGATGTCTCCCCCCTTGGTGAGTATCAGAACATGGCCAAAGCCCAAGAATCCATGTCTAGTGTCCCATGAGCGCTGTCTGTTCTATTTCAGGTTAGCGTGTTACTATCAAGTAAATGAAACAGCCCAAGAAATGAGTGAGGTGTCTGTGTTTTAAGTACGTGTATAGTCTGTATTTTCTGATTATCCTGTGATTGTTGCACTGAGTCCCTGAGGGGGTCCTGAGGTTGTAGCAGATGAAAAGTGGCCGCGCAGAAGATACCAAGTCCTAATCCCTGAGATATGCCAGTGCTACTTTATATGGCCGCAAGAGCATCTTTGCAGGCGTGATCAAGTATCTTGAGATGGGAAGATGAGCCTGCTGGGCCTTCAGTGCAACCATGTGTATCCTTACAAAAGGGAGGCTGGGGGTGATTTAATAAACTGAAAGGGAAAGTGATATGAAGATTGGTAGAAAAATATTCAAAGATCCTAGCCTTAACCACTGGAGGTCTGTAACTACAAGCCAAGAAATGCCCGCGTCCACCAGAAGCTGGAAGAGACCAAAAAATTTATTTCCCTCTAGGACTCCCCAGTTGGTACAGCCCTGCTGAAACTTGTATCCTGGCCTAGGACACTGATTTCTGACTTCTAACATCCAGAACTGCAAAAGAATTAATTTCTGTTGTTTTAAACCACTAATATTGTGGTAATTTGTTACAATAGCCCAGGAAACAGACACTGGTACCAAGAATCAGGGTGTTGCTAGAGCAAATACCTAAAACTGTGGATGTGGCTTAGAATTTGGTACCGGACAGAGGCTGGAAGATTTTGAGAAACATGATACTGTAGGTGTTACTTTAAACAGCCTATTGGTAGAAATATGGACATCATAGACATCATAAGAGTTCGGAAAAGAAGTACAACGGAGAAAGCCTATATCATCTTGGAATGTGTATATTGTCATATCAAATATTGATAAAGTATAAACAGTAAAAGTGCTGCTTAGAGGGCTCAGAAGAAAATGAGAAACATATTAATAAGAACTGGAAGAAATGTGATCCTTATTATATAATGAGAGCCTTACTGAATTATGACCAGAGTCATAATTGTCATTATGGTGTGCAAAGCAGCAACTATAAATAGTAAACTTTAACTGAGGAGATTCCTAAGCAAAGTGTCAAAGACGGTCCCTGATTTCTCCCTGCCACTTCTACTCAGTTACTAGAGGAAAGAGAAGAGCAAAAAAGCGCTAGGATTTGATGATTGGAGAAATGCTCAGCTTATCCAAAGTCCCAAGGATGCTAAATTAACAGCTCACTACTAGGAAAATGTGCTCTGAAGAGAAGGTCAAAGGTATGGCTGGAAAACCTCTTATCAGTTCTACCTAGATTAAGTGTGATGAGGGGAAAACACAGTTGAGAGACTGGGGGAGTAACTTATGTGAGAAATTATGGTGCTTTGCCCAGAAACTATATATGGTGGTCCACTATTACATGTGATGAAAAGTGGTTGGATTTTGGATGTATGCTGAAGACAGAACTGAAAGTATTAACTGATCTTATGTAGCTTGTGAGAGAAAAGAGTTCAGGATGATGCCAAAGTGTTAGGTTTGGGTAACTGGAGGGGTGGAGCTGATTCTTCCTGAGATAGGTTTTCAGGGGGAAAGACTAGGAGCGCACTTATTTGCATGAAATACAAACTTGTTAAATTATTTTTATACAGGGAGTTGTAAAAAGCAATTAAATATGGGAGTCCAGAGATTTACATCTAGGTCCATACTACTGTAGCAGAAAATGCTAGTGTACTTCGGTTTCTGTTAGCTTCCCAGTAACAGTTCCTGTTATAGCTCCTGTTGTCTACTACTGTCTCCTAGAAATGACTGGTCGCTATGACGCATATTGTAAAAACCAATCAAAGGCAGGCAAGTACTCCACCTCTGTACTTCCCCTTTGCAACCCCATAAAAACCTCCCTCCCTGAACCTTTGGGGCCCGACATTTTTATAAGGATTGGCTCCTTGTCAGTGCCCACCTGACATTAAATACATCTGCCTTCAGATCCTGAGTGTCATTTCAGGGTTTCTATTTGCCACAGCACTACAGCTATGAATTTAAGGCCATTGACATAGACTATCTAGAGCTCCAAGGCTGGAGGAGGTCATCAAGGGAGGGGCTGTATACACAAATGAAAAGAGATGCAAAAATTAAGTCATGAGAACCTCTAAAGTTAAAAAGTCCGGAAGAAGAGTGTTATGGTTTGGGTCAAAAATACCCCCCAAAAGTTCATATGTTCAAAGGCAGAGATTTGGGGAGCTGAATGACTCATGAGGAGCTAACCTCGTCTACGGGCTCATTGCTGTGGATGAGTCCACAGTTGAATGAGCTGTTAGGAGGTGGGGCCTGGATCGATGAAAGGGGGATCATTGGGTGTGTGACACAAAGGTCCCCCCCTTCCTCTCTCTGGCTCTCCTCTTCTTCCTCTTTCCTTCTTTCCCCTTCTGTTATGACGTGTTTAGATGCCCTCGCAAACCCTCGTACAGTCATGGAGGGTGATTTTTAGAGGTAGCTCGATCTAGAGTATGTGGTGCTGAGATCAAGGTTATGTGATTACTGAGTCAGTGCGCTGATTGGTTTGGCACAGCTCAGGCTAGGGTTAAGGCCATGAATGCTACACCAACCCTACGGCAAGTAGCCTACATGAAATATAAGGGACAGAGAGAGGGTAATGTGCTCTTGTTGCCTGCCTGCTGTGAACTATTTCTCCTCTGCAATGCCCCTCTGCCTTGGAGCCAGCCAATTGTAGACTGAAACCTCTACAAACTGCGAGCTAAATAGACCTTTCCTCCTTTAACTTTGAGTGTTAGGTATTTTGTCTCAGCAATAAGAAAAAAAAAGCAATAAGAAAAATAACTAAGACCTCTTCTCTCTCTCTCTCTCTCTCTCTCTCTCTCTCTCTCTCTCTCTCTCTCTCTCTCTCTCCCTCTCTCCCCCCCCACCCTCTCCTGACTGTCACAGGCTCAGCATCTTTCTTCCCCCATATCCTTCCACCCTACCATATGTTTCTGCCTTGGAGTCAGGCACCCATGTACTGAAACCATGAATCAATAAACCTTTTTCTCTTTTATGTTGCATATTTCAAGTATTTTTGACTCAGCACTAGAAAAGGTGCTAATATAAAGAAAGACCAGTAAAGGAAAGTGAGGAGTGTGGTAGAAGAAAAGCTAGGAGAGTGTGAGCTTTTGTTAAGCACTTTGTAAAAAGTTTCAAAGAAGTGATCAAAAGTATCAGCTACTGATGAGAATCTGAAGATAACTGATAAATGCCCACTAGATTCAGAAACTTGGAAGTTATTAGAGATATTGACCAGAGAAGTTTTGTTATAATATTAGGGACATAAATTTGACATGATGACTTCAGTGGGGAATAGAAGAAAGAATTTGAAGATAGTGTATACAGGAAATGAAAATTACTGGAAAGTCAATTTGCTTTGCTTCTTAAAAGAATCCACAAATTTATCCAGAATAAACTCTTTACTCATCTGAAAGAAAAGTTCTGCGGAGAGGCACCAGACTGATAGAGACATGCAGGAAATGAGTAACCAACACGAATCACTCAACTAGAAAGTTTATAATTAAAGAAAGGAATAGTAAGTGCACAGTAATTTATAAGATCTTCAGGGGAAGTAAATGTGGTTGTTTTAATCTACTTAGTCTGTGAAGTAAAATCAAGAAGTAAGGTACTGGAAGCAAGGTAAGCAAGAGCACAGTTATCTGCAGAATACCATTGACTGTACAGCCCACTGACTACATCCTCAACATAAAAGTGCTATGTATTAAGTCCTAGTGTCTTCATTTTATAGAAGACGACACTGAGACTCATCAGGCTAACTAACTCTATCCAGGTTTCTCATTTAGAAAGTGGCAGACATGGAGTTGGAACATCTACCTTCCATTGCAGTCCTCAACCTGTTATGCCAGTCAGCAGCACTGCCAGTGAGCAGCTTTGGGAGGTGAGGAGGAGGAGAACCTTTTAAATTTATTGACCCGAACTTAGTAATAAATGACTCCATATTTTATTCTAATAATGTTGGCAAGTGAATAAACGCCCTATCCAAGGTAGCACTTAATGATATTTTAGAGGTAGGAGACACAAAATTAAAAGATAAAGTGTACTTGTTCTTCATGGATATAAAATAAGAAGAGTTTCACTTCTCTACTTTCTATTACTGCATAATGCTTATAAGCCACTAAAAACATTTGGTGTTAGCAGATGTCTCGGAAGTTTAGCAGGGACCTTAATCACCCCATCAGCATCTGGCTTAATCAGGAGTTGTGGAAAGTGATCAGGGAGTGTATGACTACTAGTTGTGCCATGGTCAATACCTTCTTTCTCCTTTTCTGTCTCTCACCACAAGCAATGCTTGTATGGCTTTCCCTCCCTGTCATAGGAAAAACAACCACAGCAGCTACATATACACAGCACATGGGCTGTGACAGTAAACCAAGATAACTAGCCTTACCTTTCCCTTCCTGGTGTACTTAAAAGCAGCACAACCGCCAAGGCACTGATGAAGATGTATAGTAAGTCCCTGACTTACAAGTTCTCTCTGTGAGAACGTTCCTAATTCAGATTTCTTCATAAGTCCAATAAAATGAGTCTTATACACCTTTGACACAAATATACAATCTACTTATTATTGTTGACTTCATTGGTGCAACAGACTTCACATGTTCCATGATCTTGTGATTCTTCTTTAGAATTGTGCCAACTGTTGAATGACTCATGTTGCAAGAACAAGTGACATCTACCATCCTTTCACATTGGCCCATTCTCTCACTTAATAGATTCTCACTTTAATTTCCATGGTTACTACTTTGTGCTTCCTAGCTGTCCCCTCCACATCACTGCTGCTTCTCTACCTGCTTCCAGACATCTTGGCTCTGACTGAGCACTGTACTACTACACACTATCATAGTGTACAGTGAGCACACAGCAGCGCAATGGGGACAGTGTCCAGCAGACACACAAGCTACTTCCACAATTTGTTCAAATCTACCGGTGTAATGCAAGGTCCAGTTTCATCTGTGAAAGTTCACAATTCAAATATCAGTAAATTAGGGACTTACTGTATTGTGTTTTCTTGGTAAACACTGTTATGCATATATACCTAGAGTCTTGATAAGGATCAAATTCATAAGTTACTTTCAACAAAAGCTAAAGATCATAGAATGACAACATTTTTTCAGGTCCTCTAATCAATTACTATCCCAAATGGATGAATCCTCTCTAAAACTGATCCAGTAGCCATCCGTGTTCGCCTTGTATGTCCCAAGATCCAAAGTATTGACCAATTCAGGAGAGAGCTCACTGAGCTGGCCACGGTGCCACATGTCTGCAATCCCAGCATTCAGGAAGCTGAGGCAAGAGGATTGCTGCGAGTTTGAGGCCAGCATGGGCTATACAGTAGTTCAAGGCCAGCCTGAACTACATAGCAAGACCCTGTCTCAAAATCAGAGAGAGAGAGACTCAGTTTTTTCTTCCGATAGCTAAAAGCTACAAAAGGATGCACTGAATGCTTTGAACTAGATTACTCCCATCTATGTCTATGATGCAAGAACATTAGAAGTAATTTTGCATCATTCATGGTATGTCTTCTCCACCAAGAATACACTACATTTAATTTGTTATGTAACATATACCCTCTTGTGATTGTAAGAATAGTAACTACGGTGTTAATATTAGAACGCCTCCTGTCTGAGCCAAATTTTTTCCATCAGTAACATTTTTGTCATATTGCTTATTGGAAGCATTATTAGTGAGTATTACTTTTGCCATTTAAAAATTTTTTATACCATGGTCATGTTATGATTATAAGAAATCAAAAAGGTGATCATTTCAGTAGTCATTTTGACACACTGTTTTTCTATGTTTTACATAAGAAATTATTCACTTGAACAAAGGTGACTTTTAAAGTTATAGTAAATGTACAATACACAATATTCACCTTATGAAGTAAGCTGAGTGGCTGAACCTACTATAAGATGACAATTCATTGTCTGAGAGCATCATCAAGGTTTAAAATAGAATATCTCCATCAGAATTGGTATTATAGTTTAGCTCTGAAATGTTCCTGGAAAAGGCCCTTGTGTTAAAGGCTTGGTAACCAGCCTATGGTGCTATTGGAAGGTGGGGACCCTTTAAGAAGTGGGGCCTGCTGGGAGGAAGTTCAATCAGTGAAATGTGGCTTCGAAAAGGGGGCCTATCCAGACCTCAGCCCCTTCCTCTTTCTTTTGTTTCTGAAGACCATGACATGTACAGGCCACCTCTACCACATTTTCCTGTCCTATACGCTGTGCTACCACAGTCCCAAAGCAACAACCAACCAACATGACTGAACTCTCTGGAATCAGGAGCCAAAATAACTTTCCTCGTTTTAAATTGATTGTCTCAAGTATTTTGTCACAGTGAAAAAAAACTGGCTAGCACATTTGGAAAAAAATTTCTGTAGAAATCAAATTAGCTCATATAAGCTAAAACAAATTTTTAAATGCAAAATGGTTTGCATAATGATACATATTATAGCCTTTTTAACAAACATCCCTTACTACTTTTCTTCTCCACCTCCTCCTTCTTCTTCTGGTTTTTTTTGGGGGGAGGGGTTGTTTTTTGGTTTCTGAGACAGGGTCTTGCTATGTAGTTCAGGCTGGCCTTGAACTCACTATGTAGCCCAAGCCAGCCTTGAACTCACAGTGATCCTCCTGCCTCCGCCTCCCCAGTGCTGTGATTATAGGCATGCACCACCAGACCCAGCCAGTCTTCTATTTTGTAACTAGAACATGGTCACTCCAGGAATGCCCTTTATTTCAACACATAAAAGGCTGATCCCTCTAAAAGAAACAGATAGTGCAGATATGGAAAAAGGAAATGACCTCAAAAGACAAATATCAAACAGGGCCAACATGTTTAAGCAAAGAGTTTATCGGGATTAAGGACTGATTTGTCCAGTTAGTGTCTCAGTGACTGGATGATTATCTGTCCTCTAAGTAAATCTGCTTCTAGGATTACTGTGCTCTGATCAGTTGTAGATAAAATATGTTTAATAAAAAACTGAGGAAGGATTGCTTCTTTCAGGTATAAGAATGGAAAAAATCCTGATAGGAAAAAAGTTAAAAGTTACAGGAAATAGTTTGATAATACAACTTTATAAGGCAGTACTCTATGAGAGTAAGTACATAGTTTGGTTGGATCCAGTAAGTAGTTCTTTTAAGTTACTTTTTAAAGTAAACCTGTGCTCTGGACTTTTAAATTGAAGTGAATATTCTGTGCCATATGAGAAAAAATAAATTAACACTGTTCAACACATAGTTTATGTGTCTGAGTTGGTGCAATACCTATTTGTAAGAGGCAACAATATTGTAGTAGATGAAAGTTGCGAATTATGCTTTAATAAGTTTATATATAATGAGAATGGAATTGTAATACAGATTTCCTTTTGAACTTTCTAATTTGGGCGATTTTCTTCTGCTACATTCTCCTTTTGTGATTGTACATTGATGTTCTCTGTGTGTTATTTTTCCTGAAATTACATGCTCTGTTTGTAAGTTGGGGGAGGAAGAAATCCACATGAAGACTAACCCAAACTGTAATGAAGCCACCTGATCACCCGTCAGCATGACATTTTACTTTCAGAATAACTCCAGTGTGTTCTTCTGCCATGAACATTCGCGAATTGGCTGGCCAAGGCATTTGTATTTATTTGCCTTGCCTTGCCTTGCCTTGCTTTGCTTTGCCTTGCCTTGCCTTGCCTTGCCTTGCCTTGCCTTGCCTTGCCTTGCCTTGCCTTGCCTTGCCTTGCCTTGCCTTGCCTTGCCTTGCCTTCATATTTGATCTTTATTTCTGCCTTGAGTCATTTCACAGCTAATTAATTTCTCTATTTTCCAAGAAAGGAGAAAGACAAATTAATGTAAGCTGTTCTAGCAGTGTCAGAGGAGGAAAAGGGGGAGAAGATTAAACTACTGCTCAGATGACAATGCCAGCTCATTCTAGGTCCTGCTGTTACCTTCAGCACTCTCCTCAGTGCGAAAATACCTTTTATCTGGGTATGGGGGTGCATTTCCTAACACTCTGGAAGGCTAAGGCAAGAGGATCACAAGTTTAAGCTCAGCCTGAGCAACTTAATGATCTAGAGAGACCCTGTCTTACAATTTAAAAATAATAAAAATAACTGGTGATGTTGCTCAGTGTGAAGGCCTTGGTTTCCATACACAGTGCAAGAGAATTTAAAAAAATAAAACATCTGACCTGCACCTTTGCCAATTATGCTAACTCTGGCTGTGCCTGTGGTAATAAAGAGCACCAGCGCCATGCCTGTGTGGTTGCCAGCAGTTTTGCTTCTCCAGTCCAAGAATCTTAGATGTAGTACTACTCCCTCCACATTGACTTCTTTTGTTTTCAAAAAATATATATGGCTCTGTTTCTTCTCCTTATGATATTCTGCCTTCCCTGGGCTATCTAAAGTTAGGTGCTCGCCATGATAAAGGAGAAAACAGTCTTAGTGATGTCCCAGTGAGGGAAGGGTAAAGTCAGGATATTTATCGAGATTCTTAAACCTTCCAGTATGGAGGATTGATTAGAACTGAGTACAGGTTATGGCAGAATAGTTTAGGGTTGCTAGACATGGTAGTGGAAGAATTACAAGCCTTCAATCATGAATTGGTAAGACTGTCAGTACTCGGAGCAAAAAATAGAGTCGTACACAACTAGTGTCTTCCTGGAGACTCACAGAATGGTAAAGCTATGTTGAACAGTAAAGTAGTAAAGCCCTGCTAATGTATAAGGTAGGCTATATACATAGTTTTGATTCTCGATGGGCATGTATGCAAAGAACAGAGGAAGCAAAATTAAAAGGGCCTGGATATGCTGGGTGGAGTCAGAGAAGGCTTCAAAGAAGAAGGGATCAGGCTGGGCATGGTAGTGCACACCTGCAGTCCCAGGATTTGGGAGGCTGAGGCGGAAAGATCGCTGCAAGTTCAAGACCAGCTCGGGCTACAAAGTGAGTTCAAGGCCAGCCTGAACTGAACTGCATAGCGAGAAAGAATAACTGGGATGGGTGAAAGGAGAAAAGAAGGAATATATAAGATAATTCTACTGTTAATTTCTACTAGTTCATTGAAAGGGACAGTTAGTGCTTATATTGTTTGACCAATCTTACATGCCTATATCTGGTAATCTGAGCAACCACTCTGAAGGTAACAATATATAATATAATAACCATTGTTATTATAGTTCTTGGCATCTTGTTTGGAAATTCTGTATCACTTTTATTGTTTGCTTTATTATTCTTCTTAAAATTAAAAAATTCAGCAGTAAAAAAAGGCAAAGAAGAAGAGGAGGAGGAGGCGGAGGAGGAAGGAGAGGAAGAGGGTCTCTGTACCTAGCGTATGGGGTTTGCCGAGTGTACAAAAATACTGAGACAGTGGTCGAGGAAAGGCTACAGTGATGTGACACAAAGGTACAGAATATCCGTCCTTTGACAGACAATAGGTATCTTGGATAAGCAGAAGATTTTTGCTATGGTTCCAAAATAGAAATTGGTAGGTTTCTACTTGATCACTTTTAATACTTCAGACTATATTTTGGGAACGAACTTTTCCCATAACTCAGGAATGATCTGAGGAGGAGGCTACAGGAAGCTTGGGCATCAGTTACCAAAGTACAGTTAGAAAGGAGGAGCAAGTCCTAGCGCTCTGCAGCACAGCAGGGTGAAGCTAGTCTACAACAACTTGTTATATATGTATAAAAAGCTGGATGAGAGGAGTTTGTAGGCTCTAAATACAAAGAAATAATAAATGTCTAAGCAGGTGAAAGTGCTAATTACCCTGACGCGACCATTGTACAGTGCACCCACGTATCAAATGATCGTTATCCCCCATACCAACATGGACAATTATTATGTGTAAACTTAAAATAAAATGTTTTTAAAAATTAGTCCTTAAAGTACTTCTGTGCGTTGAGATGAGCCTCAAGCAAATATGATTTGGGGATGCAAACCTAAAATCATGTGCTCGGTTTAAATGTACTGGTTTTTAAACGAATAACGTGGTGAGGCACACAGCAACTCGCAGCCACCTAGGGAGAATAAAAGAGAAAGCGAGCAGGATTCCCGGGTGTCTCTGGAATCATGTAATGGCATTCAAAGCCTCCCAGAAAGAGGAGGAAATATCCTATACTCCTGAAAGCCAGGGCTGAGACCGCTTAGATCTCCCTCCTGCATGTCAGGGAATTTGGGGTAAGCTAACTTGGAAATAAATCTCAATGGGTTAGGATTGCAGTGCCGTATAATAAAAGAGATGGCCTTGAGGGAGATTCAATCAAAAAAGTAAATTTCAAAATCAAAACCAGGAGTCAGTGCAAGAACATCAGAAAACCAATCAGCATCTGATGCTCTGAATAACTGTCACCCAAACCTTGCATCTTCATCCCTTCAGTGCCCTTCTCTGATAAAGGTCAGAGGACACACACACCCCACAGCTGGCTCCTCTATGAGTTGGTCAGAGCCAGGCCTGCCAGCCAGTGATGAACACGTCTCAGATTCGACAAGCTGCAAGCCTCCTAACCCCACACCTGAAAGCCTAGACAGATTCAAAACAACCAGCTAATTAAACCTGGAGCACTACGCTATCATCATCCGAGATTCATGGGTATCCAACAAGCAGAAGAACTAGCAACACGGCATTCAGTAACAGCTGTCACCTGCTATAATGTTCTTTAATTATCTTAAAATCTGTAAGAACTGACAAATGGGTGACAAAATGCAATTTTCTGTGTCAGGAAGCGAGAGACAAGCCTGCGTTACTTTGATGAGAGGAAATACTGTAAAATCATCTCTCTCGGCTCTCTTTATTGGAGAGGGGGGGACTGTTGTCACTCAATTCTGGTTCATAAACACACTCATTATGGGACTCCTGGAGGGACAAGTTCCCTTCTTTATAAAGATTGAGTGAGAAAGGGCAGAATGGGCTCTGGGCTTGTCCCAACAGCCTTAGTCCCTTGTTTCAAGTCCAGCCCCCAGCCCTCGTACACTGGGAATTTTTTACAGAGGTGTGTTCTGGTGGGGAGCACAGTGGGGGCCGCCGGCAAAGACCCACCACACTTGCTGGACTCATGTCACGGCTCTTGCCACAGACTCCTCTAGGTGCCTGTCTAAGTTGTGACCTGATCCCTGCAGACTGCAATGATGTTTATGGCCTCTATTAGGATTTCCATTAGTCTGTAATTTCTGTTGGTCATTACACTCTACCAAATGTGCATGACAACATCCTTTGTTCCTTTAGGGCAAGCTTACTTATATCATTTTCACAGTTTTGCTAGGCTTTATGGGTCAACAATGTTCACCAGAACACACAATAAATTGCAGAAAGAAAGGTCACTGGGTAGTAAATGGCTCCCAACCACATTAGCTAGGAAACCACATCCTCTGAATGGAGCAGTAGAGAACATATCAGCCAAAAGCCCTGCACCCCTCCTGGTCCCAGGACACAAAGTAGAGAAAAATATGGGCTGGCTGGCATTGGCTGGGAGCATATGAGCGCCCTCAGAGTCTAAGGAAACCATATATAACACTGTGCCACAGCAGATCATTCTGTATCACAGAAACAAGTGTGTGCAGAGTTTGTTTTCTGAGAGACAAATGGCATCATCAATCAGCATGCTGTGGAGATGCTGACAACCTAAAAGGATCACATGTATTTCTCAAGACAAACAGCACTTGCAACTGGTTCTTACAAGGTGCATGGAAACGTCAGTGCCTATAACAATAATTACAGTTTTGAACCATCACAACGGAGTTTTCATATTAAAATTTAAATTAGAGTGACCACAGGGCCTCTGTGAATATTTCTGCCCACTAATCACGGTGGAAGAACCTGTTCAATTTTCTATCTGAGATTCTTTTATGCAATTAGCACATATGCATTATTTTTAATGTGTACTAACCACTAAGTTAGTCCGTTTGTGTGAGCTCTGAGATGTATGCTCTGTGGGGTTGAGGGTGACTGTGAATTCTCAGAGCCTGGAGTATGCCTTGGTAACTGCTGAGCTAGCTTTTCTACAAGACGAACTTTAACCTGTCGGCCCACAGACTGCCAAGCTTTACTGAAGATCCCAGTTCATGTTCATGACCTCCTCATTCTCTCGCCTTGGTTTCTTTTCTAGTCAGTCTGCTTCCTAGTTCTTCTACCACCATCTTCCAGACAAGCTGCAGTTTTCTACACTAGAGCATTTTCTTGGGCTTCCCCTGTTCTGGGAAACACTTTTCTTCTATTCTGTAATCTCGTGGGCAAATATTAGACAAGGTCACATAGATAAAGTCCTTGTGCACTTTGCAGTAAATATCAAGACTCTGATCTCTCCTCTCTTACTTCTACTGCAATGGATCTATCTGTCCTTGAGCTCCCGTAGCACACAGAAACCATATAAAATGGCATACTTACTCCTATGCCCTTGTATATCACATTTAATTATTTCAAGTTTCATTTTTAATCCTCTTATATAAGTGTGTATATTTCTTAGAGGTATTGGAATCCTCATTTGTGAGTAAAGGAGTTGTTACTAAAGATACATAATAAAGATAAAGGTATATTTCTTCTTGCTCCAAAATTTTGATGATCGTGTTGGTCACCTTGTCTGTGACTCCCAAAGCACTCAGCACAAAGATGGGAACCTCTGAGCTCAATAACTACATAAACAGCTAAGAGAAAAGCTGTATGCAGTGGCACAAATCTGTAATCCCATCACTTTAGGAGGCTGAGGCAGGAGGATTGTGGGTTTGAGCCCAGCCTGAGCAATTTAACTTAAGACTCTGTCTCAAAATTTAAATAAATTAATTAATAAATAACAAATAAATAAATAAATTTTTAAATGGCCTGGGGATGTAGCTCAGTGTGAAAGACCTGAGTTCAATCATCACTAGAGAGAGAGAGAGAGAGAAGATAAACCATCCCAACCACAATTCTGTTGAGATCAGAATTCTAACAATTAATGAGCAACAATTTCTTTATTAAAAATTAAGAGACTTTGGAAAATGACTAATTGTAGGTCTGGGAAAGGAACTATACAAAACTATATGATTTCTTGTAATGCTTGCAAGCAAAAAGATCTCTAGTGTTGCCAGAGTTCTCTCATAAAGACAAACAAGCCAACTTGAAGAGACTCTGCCTGACCAAATCATGGACAAAAATAATAACTAAAAAGAACACAAACATAGAAAATATGTTGCAAACCATCTCTCTTGGGGCTGAGGATACAGCTCAGTGGTACAGTAATGCACAAGGCCCTGGGTTCAATTCCTGGTACCAAAAAGAGTAGAACTCATAAAACCATCTGTTTCAAATACATAGAAAAATAAAACCTTCACTAGTCACCAGCAGCACATCTAGAGAGTCAGTGTACTTTTCTGAAAACTGACAGATAAAGCAAACAATGCAAATATTTGATCTGCATTACGCAGACTAACTATAATACAGTAACCAGATATTAGGTGAAGAAAATTTTCTTCTTATAGAATCATTCCAAGGGACATAAAAAAAGGAGTGATCAAATAGTAACATTCTGAAAACTCCTAACAAAAACAGCAATGGTCAAAAAAAAATAAAATAAAAATAGCAATGGTCATAAATGGCTTCTAGCATTCTTGAAGAGAGACAATCAGACATCTTGTACCTCATGATCAGAATGAGAGGGTTTGACGCCACTTATGAAATACACTTGCCAAAAAAAAAAAACTGAGCCTAAATCAGATCAAGCTTTGGAATATAAATATCAGTGTACTAGAAATAGAGTGGACCGAGGAACATATTGCATGAGATCATAAAAATGCAATCAGTAAACTCCAAAGTTTGGAAATTAGACAGTGCATTTAACCTGCTTTCTCCAGGAGCTGCTGAGTACAATACCTCAGCTTCCTAGTCTACTATGAGGAGATGCAGAGAGGTGTGCTCCACACTCTCTCTCGGAGGACCCTCATACAACAAAGCTCCAGTAGCCTACTGCAGCAGCGTGGCCTAAAATCTCCCTGCATTTAAGCACCTGCCATTCTCGCCTCTCCTATAGGATTTCGCTAGTTACCCACGAGTGTCCCCTTTGGTTCCTAGCTCTGTATCTCAGTGTCTGCTCTAGGGAGAATCCAAAATAAAGACAATGAATGTGATCAGTGGGCTTTCATTAATGTGTGCTTATCTGTAAATGTTACTAGGTGATGCCAATGATAATGACAGAAGAAATGTATTTACCATAGATTATACATGTATGTATGTCATTTGATGTTGTTATTCCACCTGTTTTGTTTTATATTTAAACAAAGAAATAATCTAGCAGAGGTCACACAGGCTAGCAAATGATAGAGTGGATAATGATATTATTTGCTTATTTAAAATGTTGGCTTAAGATGTGGTGTGTGCATGCACCAGCTCCCCAAGATGAGTGCGTTCATTATGCTTCACAAACATGTACTGCTAATAAAAAATAAATGAGTAAATAAAATGTTAACAGTGTTACTTTTGGGGAAGGTTTGTGGATGTGTGTGTGTGTGTGTGTGTGTGTGTGTGTGTGTGTGTGTGTTCTGTAATAGCCTCACTTGATAAAATAAAATCTGTACTCTACTATAAATCCTTCTCGATGGCAACCGGGTAGGCAGCAGAGAGAGAACCTCCCAGAGGATTACCACCCAAACAATGAAATATAACAATATGAAGACAGAAATGAGGACTTCCGGGAAGAAGACGACCAGCCGAGAGAGCGAGTGTGGAGGGAAGAACGGCTTCAGCTCCTGAACCCGACAGAGAACGCCCTACTGGGACAAACTGCACCAAACCGGGCAGCGCTCCGGGATCCCGCTCAGAACCCCACCCCGCAGCCAGCGCTGCGCCAACTGGAGCAACAGCGACTGGCCGGCGGGATTTCTGAGTCGGGGAAAATCTCCACCCAGGGAAAAACATCTGAACGGCACCCCTGTCTGCACGATCACAGGGTGAGTTAAGTACGCGCTCTAACCGGTTTTTCCTGAATCGGGAAGAAGCTCAGCCCAGCGAGAGACATCAAAGCAGCTTCAAGGACTGCAGGATCTCCCGGGTGGGAAGACCTACTTAGGCGCCCCAACGGGTTTTGTGAGGGGGGAAGGAGCTCCACCCAGGGAGGAAAACCTGAGTGGCCTATCTGCAAGAATCCTGGGGTGGCAAGCTGTTTATTTGCCCCGGCCAGGTCTTGGGGTAGGGAGTAGAAGCGGAAATCTCAGCAGACAGCTTAAGGGACATTCTCCCAAAGAGAAGTAACCATTGGAGCAGCCTCTGCAGCAGACCT
>PVLD010030110.1:0-17252 GCA_004027595.1 Dinomys branickii
CTTCCCTTCCCTTCCCTTCCCTTCCCTTCCCTTCCCTTCCCTTCCTTTCCTCCCCTCTCCCCTGCCCTCCCCCTTCTCTCCTTTCCCCTCCCTTCCCCCTCCTCCTCCCCTTCCCCTTCCCCTTCCCCCCTCTCCTCTCCTCTTCCCTTTTCCTTCCTTTCTTCTTTCTGCCATCAGTGGGAACCGGGTGATTTTACAAGACACTGTGCTGCTTTGTGTGTTGACAGCGTGGTTTCTACCATAGACCTTTCCTGACTTTCAGCCTTTGCCATGCTGTTCCATCTCCTAGAAAATGCCTGTTTCTTCCTGAAGCCCCCAGTGAAATGCCCCTTGATTTATGCAGTGTCCCTCACTCAGACTTAGATATTTCCTCAAAAATGCACACTCACTGCCCTGATGATTTTGAGGGTAATTTGGACTGAAATGGTAGTGATGGTGAATGAGAAAAGTGGGAGGGGTCATAATACATTTTGAAGGCCAAGTGAGCTGGGCTTGCTGGCAGAGTCGGACCTACTGGCAAGGCCGCGCTGTGCTGCTAACAAGGGGAATTTGTTGTGGCGGTGATTCTGTGAAATGCCTAGAGGGTGGCTCAAAGCACCAAGCAGACTGCGGTAGGCTTGCAAGTGGGCTGTCAGGTAAGCCGCTTCCCTTCTCTGGGGACAGGTGCACCCCGTTTCCATCTAGGTGGAAGCAGCACGTATGCAGAGCACACCCACACTTTAGGAAGAGTGAGTCTGGGGGAGATACGTTTGTGCACCTGCATCCAAGTGCACTGAGTGACTCTAGGGTGGGTGCAGAGGAAAGTACAGAATTTCGTTCACACAAGTGTGAGGTTCTGAGTGGTGGGAAATCACCCAGAATGAGCGACAGACATGGATAAAATGGCAAAGCTAAAAGGACAGGGATTATTACTGTCCCTCAGATAGTCACACCAGAAAATTGTAAAGTTATGATCACGTAGAGTTCTGTGACAGAGAGATCATATATCTGGAGAACGTACAAGAGGAATGAAACCTTGTCTGAGAAGACATGGGAAATGTTGGGGAACAAAGGGCAGTGGAAATGAACCAAGGAGAGAGGAGGGAAAGGCACGTTCCAGTCAGCAAGAACAGCTTGTGCAAAAGCCCTGTGGTGGGGAGCTACATAGCAACCATGTGAGACAGTGGAGAGGGCCAAGGAGTGAGTCTGAAACAAAGCTGAGGAAGTTCGTGGGGGTCAGAGTAATAGGGCTGTGCCTGCCTCTGCAAGGGTGTTGGCACTGATCTTCACAGATATGTTGATTTCCCCCTCAGCTGGGCAGAAAGAGCACTTGAGTATCCACAGGTTCCTGGTCTTGATCTTGTGCCCTGTGCCCTCCACACAGCCTAGGTGACATGGATGGTTCTGACCTAGTCAGCTCCCTCAGCCTGAAAGGTAGTGGAATGAACTCACTGACTTGAGCTTGTCAGCCGTTCTCCTGTGACCTTCATCATTCTCTCTGTGCTGGCTCAAGCCCAAGTGAAGGGATAAAAGGATCCTCCCACCAAGCAGAGCTGACATCTGGGTGCTTTGATAAAAATTAGATGGGAAAATGGTCCTCCCAGAGACCCCTCTTATCTAGAATTGATGATTTCCCAGGGATTTCGCATCTCTTGCCTCTGTTTTTCTGAGTATGCAGTATCCATTTGCTGCTGCGTGAATGCTGTAGCATTGTGGGTGAAAACAAGACCTTTTTCTAGAGAAGAAGTTTTTAGTTCTGCAAAATAATTTCTTCTGTCCTGGGGCAACTGGGGTGACATTTCAGAACGCCAAGGAAGATGTTTTCTGCACGAATAGAGCATTTGTCTGAGCCCGTAATCGACTTGAAGTAAAGGACTATTTTATCTGCATGCAACAAAATGTGTTCCTTTCTTCCTAGCTGGAGCCTGCAAATGCTTGTTTGTGCCCAAATTATAATCACTCCATACCATAGTCGTTGATTAAAAAAATGTTTCCAACAGACCAAAAATTGTTCTCAGGCACACAGAGGGATTTCAGCTGACCTTGAACGTGAGCAATATAATCCCTGTGCAATAACCAATTAGCACCCAGAATGACTCAGAAATTACTTGCAAGCCTCTTATCTAGAGGAATTCTGAGAGACAGTAAAATCCAGCTGCTGGAGTTGGAGTAATGGAGTTTCATGGTAGGCTGAGCCTGTGCAGTGAACACACACTGCCTACTCCACAGCCTCGGGGTCTGTCTGCAAGGCCGGCAGTCCAAGCATGGGCCTCCTGCTGCATCCAGAAGGGAGAACTCTGCACTGGGTGGTCAGAATGAGGATTTCTGACAGCCTTAGAATTTATTTATTCAACAGAGTGCTTAGTACTCACTGTTTATTATTCCAAGTGCTTTATAAATATTAATTTAACTTTGATAACCACCTGAGGTACTATTAAAATTCCCACTTTTTTGCAGAGGAGGAAATTGAGGTGCAGAAAGTTAAGTAACTTTCCCAAGGTCCTGGTCCTGGGTGTGAGTTCCCCAGAAACAGTCTAAGGCAACTGACTTCCCTTGTATAAAATGATGTAGTATTTGTATGTTGCCTGTGCATCTTCTCCCAAGTACTTTAAACTATCTCTAGATTACTCACACTACCTCACACAACATCAAAGCTCTGTGAATAGTTGTTATGCTGTATTGTTGTGGGAATAATGATACGGGGAAGAAGCCTAAATTTTTAATACAGACGCATTTTTTAAATGAATATTTTCAGTCTGTGGTTGGATGAATCGCAGACGCACATCCTGCTGCTGCTGAGGGCCTGCTGTGTTAGCAAGCACATTCTGCTGGAATGTGGAATCCAGCAGAATTCCACATTGTGCTGGAGTGTGGAAGTGGGTGGAGTGGAATCCAGCAGAACACTGGGTCCCGCCTGGAATATGTCCTTGTGTCTCCCCACAGAGGGGTTAGCCGCAGCTCCCTCCCTCCTGCTGTGGGTAAGGCGCTGTCCTGGGAATTCATTTCACCTACGGCATCTTTCAGGGCCCTGCTGGTGGGAGGTGTTTGCTCCTGCAACCTAAAGATGAGCCCTGAGGCCAAGTCACAGGTGTTGGCACTTAGCTACCCCAGAGGTATTGGAACAGAGCGCCAAGGGTCTTGGCCGAGCAGCGATGCAGATCTGTGTGGCAGAGCCTGGCATGCAAAGCAGGCTGCCTGGGTTTGAGTCCCAGTTCTGCCACTTCCTTGCTGAGTGACTGGAGTCCAGCCGCTAAACCCCTCTGAGCTTCCGTCCTCGCTTTTTGTAAAATGGGGAAGTGGAACTCCTCTGACCTCATAAGGCTGTGAGGGCTGAATGAGGTAAGGGGCCACTGCTGGTGGTGGTGCTGCCAGCTTCCCCCTTGTAGTAAGTACAGCTCGGAATATGCTCCTCCTGGGAGGGGCAGGAGTCTCTCCAGGGTCTCCCAGGCTGTCACCACCTGCATCTCCAATGCTGGGCAGCTGGAAGTACCGCATAATAGCTCCTTGTAGAGAGGGGTGTGCAGAGGAGTCTATAACTGAAGCCAGGAAAGGCATTATAAATATCATCTTTTGGGAGCCTGGAGTCTGCCTGCCTCTTAGGAGCCTGTGCTGCCCTCAGATGACCCCTGAAAGTGGCTGCCTCTCTGTTTAGAAATACTCCATTGCTCTCTCTTTGAGCACTGAGTTCCAGGGCTCCATCTTGCAGACATGAAAGGCAAGCATTCGTGGTCCCTAATGCTTCAATCCTGAAGCACTGCCTGCTCAGCGAGGGGAAACACAGATTTAATTTGGGCTCCAGTTTTACTATGCTTGCTCTCTGGTGGGAGAATCTGCAGAGCACTAGGCTCTGTGGAGCTGCGGGGTCCTTAGAGCACACGGGAACGGGCATGTGGCAAGCTTTTGTCCTCTGCAGGCTCCCTGTGTTGGGGTCTCAGGCCCAAATGCTTTGAAGAACCAGGCTAATGACAAGAAAGGGCAAAAGCTTGATCCACACAATGTTGCTAGATCTAATTTTTCAGAAGAAGCTGAGGTCTGGCTTCTTAGAAAGCATCTTCCTGGCTTTCAACAGCTGGAAATAAATGTAAGTATTAAAGTAACAAGAAACTGTGCAGAACAGATCAGCAACATTATTAGACTTCTAGATTCTAGAAGTGAAATTACGCGCTGGACGGTTCTCTTTTCTGGTGCTATAACAAAATACCCAAAGTTGGGCACTTTAAAAGGAAAAGAGATTGTTTTTTAAAAAGTTCCTTGTTTTGGAGACTGAGCCTAGATAGGGCACCCTCATCAATTTGGCCTCTGGCACGGACTGCCATGGCTAGGTCATGGTGTGGTGGAAAGTGAGAACAGGAACTGGGTGCATACTGGAGGGGCCAGGCAGAGGCTTCACCTTCTAACAAGCAGCTCTTGAGTAACTAACAAAAGTTAAGACCAGCATTACTTTTGAGGGTTGCACCCCAATGACCTCATTCCCTTCCTCTTGGAGGTCCTGCTATCTCTCACATCACAGTAGGGACCAAGATTCCAGCAATGAAGACTTTGGGGGACACCTAGGCTGTGTCCACAGCAGAGCACTTGCCCGTGGGCCGAAGCAGAAAGCACACTGGGGCAGAGTGAGAGGAGAGCGCCACTAACCTGAGTTTGAAGGAGAGAAGGAAGTTTGCGGGGCTGAGGGATGGAACTGTCAGCCACTTGCTGCTCTTTAAAAGACAAGGAAAAAAACCCAAACCAAAGTTGAAATAATCAGAAACTTCTAAGCAGAATCAAAGAGGAAATTGAAGTGGGCCTGTGCGTCTGGACCTCCGGGTGGATGGGCGTACACTTCTAATGGGCTGGCATGGGCACTGGGAACTGGGGGTAGTCGGGCCTGGGATCTTCACAGGCTGGAGAGCAAATGTGTGAATCTGTTGGAGCGTGAGCCAGGGTTCAGACAAGGCAGGAGACACAGTGGCAAATCAATGAGGTGGCGGGGTGGAGGGAGTGTATTCTGTCTGCTCTGCCCAAGGTGGGCAAAACCCTGTGGCCCAGAGAGGAAAGATTCAGGAGACTGTGAGCACGTGGCCCAAGAAAGGCAACACAGCTTCTGCCCTGGGGTCTTTTTTTTTTTTTTTTTTTTTTTTTTTTTTTGCCTTTTTGAGACAGGGTCTTGCTGTGCAGTTCAGGCCGGCCTTGAGCTTACTTTGTAGCCCAGGCTGGTTCTCAAACTTGGAATGATCCTCCTGCCTCAGCCTCCCAAGTGCTGAGATTACAGGCATGTGCCACCACACCCAGCTGCCCTGGGGTCTTATGTATGATCTTCATTGCAAATAAGATAATCTCGTGATTTTAATTACCCCCCTTTTGTCTCTAACGCCCATGTCTCTGTCTCCAGGTCACATGTCTTTTCTCAACACCAAATTCACAAGTCCCACTGCTTACCAGGTGTTTCCACTTTGCTGTTTCTCAGCATTAAGAAACACTTAACCCTCAGCACATCTTTACCGCAGAATAACCTCCTTGTGTCAGTCAGCTTTCTGCTACTATGACAAACTACAGAACCTGAAAAGTACGGAATGAGAGAGAAAGGGTTTATTTTGACTCACGGTTTTAGTCTGAGGCAGAAAGATAATGGCAAATGATTTGATAGAGCAAAGCTAGTCAGCCCACAGCAGCCGAGAAACAGAAAGGGCAGGAGAACCAGAGAAAAGACATTGAGGAAGGGGCTGAGGTCTGGAATATATCCTTGCAGGTCCCGTCCACAGGGACCACCTCTTCCAACCAGGCCCTACCTCCTAACAGTGCACTTGGCTATTGTCTTGGTTACTTTACTCTTGTTGCTGAGGCAATATACCCAACACCCAAAATGAAGGAAGAAAGGTTTATTTAGCTTACAGTTCTCGGAGGTCTCAGTCCACACTTGGCTGGTTCTGAGGCAGAGTGGCACATGGCAGAGGGCAAACGTCATGGCAGCAGAGCACAGCAAAGACAACCAAAGCAAAAGGGAGGAATGGCAGCAAAGCAGCCTCTTTTCCTCCCTTACATTGTAAATAGCCTACCCCTACCCAGGGGGTGTGTAGCTCTCACACAATCTCCATGCCCTCCTCTTCCACAGGCTCAGGATGTACCAAAGTAAGCACCCTGGCTTCCTGCTGAATCACTCCGCCAAACCTCTGGACTCCCCAAGTTGATACAATGTATCAACCATAACAGCTATGTTCTTGTCTGCCAGTGAATCCACTGATGAGGTTGGCCCTAGGAGTGCTCAAATGAGGCTTTGTAGGAAACTTCATATTTAAACCATAGCCTGGTCATCTGTTTCACAGCAGCTTTGTTAGTATCCCTGAGGTACAAACTACACAAGTGCTCATAAAACAGAATAATAAACATCATACATTAATGATACTCAGCAATCCAAAGAAACGAATGAACTGGGTGTGGTGGTGCACACCTGTAATCCAAGCACTTTGGGAGGCTGAGGCAGTAGGATTGCAAGTTCAAACCCACTTGGCAATTTAGCAAGATCTTGTCTCAAAATAAAAATTTTAAAAAACAGTTGGGGGCCTACTTGGATGTGAAGACCCTGGATTCAATTTCTAGTACTACACATACAAAAGAAGGCAAGTTAGCGATTCATGCAAGATGGATGAATTTTAAGAATAATTTGATGCATGAAAGAAATGAGACACAAAAGAGTACTTACTCTTTAATATTTAGATGAAACTCAAGAACACACAAAACTAACCAATGGAATAGAAATCAGAGCACAGATCACCTGTGTTGTTAGGGAGAGGGATTGGTGGAAACCATAGTGGGCAGGTGGAGATGTTTTATCTTGTTTGGGATATGGGTTACATGACTTAGTACATTTGCCAGAATTCATGGAAATGGCACTTAAGGTTTGTGTTATTTCACTGTGTATATCTCAATGCTTCAAGTGCTAACTCTAAAAGGAATGTATGATGTATGCTTTGTCTGCCATGGTCCCTAAGTAACAACAATGGAACCTATAATAGGCCTGGAAGAACCTCGTCTTGTTAGGGCCCTTATGGGGGAAGAGCGATCTCAGCACGTTTGCAGTCAGACTGGTCATCTCTTCCTATCTCCTGTCTACTCTTCCAAAGTTCCTCTCCTCCTCTTCCCACTGGAAAGAACCATCCCCACCCCACCCAGTGGCTCAGAACAGAAGCTGGGGAGTGCCCTGTACTTCTGACCTCCCTCACCCAGCTCACCCGAGGAAGATAGGTCCACCTGCCATCAGGCTGTGCGTTCATTCTGCACAGAAGACACAAGGATTCAGGTTCCATCGTTTTCCACCTGGATGACTATGGTCACTCCCTGACAGTCCCAGACTCGTATGCTTCAAGTGGGTCCCCTGGCTCTCTGACCTTTCTTAAAACCTTTGAGAAGCGGCAAGTCATGCTCAGAGTCAGCCTGTGCTTCTCTAGGTGCTTTACAAAAGCTTTCCAACTGTTGGCCACAACTCTGCCTGGTGCTCACGCTCAGCCAGGCACTGTTTTCTTGCATGTGTTTTGCTATCTGATCTATAATAAATGCAGCTTCTGCTGCCAGCACAGTTTCTTCCCCTGGATAATTCCAATATATCTTCTGGACACAGTGAGAGGACCCAGTCCCTGCTGAAGTATCCCCCAGTATCTGTTTTGCTACCCACCCTCAGCACTTAGAGCAATACCTGGCATGCAGTAGTTGCTCAACCAGGGCTTCCGGCTCGAATGAGTTCCCTTCCTTAACATTCAAAACCCAGAAAGAGCTCTGTTTCCTCTTTGTCTTCAAAAGGCACCAGATAATGCAATAACCTTAATAGCTGTCATTCACTGAGCATCTACTGCGTGCTGGTTGTGGTTACAAAGAACCCTATGGCCCCATTATCTCCATTTCCTTGACCTGGAGACTGAGGGTTATTAGAAAGCCTGGTCCACAAAGTGCGAGGAAGTTCCAGGCACTGCTCCAAGTCCCTGCGAACAGTGGAAAACAGCACAGACAGAGTCTCCGTTTGCAAGGAGCATCTGTTCTGGTGAGAAGGGAGAGACAGTCAACTGGAAAACAAGTAAACATATGGCTTTTAAAACAGTGACAAGTGATAGGGAGAAAATAAAGTGAGGATGGGGGTGGAGATGGCTGGGTTACTTTAAGTTCGGTGACCAGGGAAGGGCTGTCCTGTCAGAGATGAGGCAGCTGTGGGGAAAGTGTGCTCCGGCCAAGCGCAGTGGCCCAGCGCATTCAGAGAACAGCAAAAAGGCCAGCATGGAAGTAGCAAGACAGAAATCAGAGAGGGCTAGAAATTTCCAGGTCATCTGTGGCCTTTGGCTTTTACCATGAGAGAAACTGGAGCGCAGAGGATGTTGGGCAGGGGCGTGGCTTGAGCCAACAGGTTTCTTCAAGGTCACACAGCTGGACCAGGTCAGAGACTGCATTCCAGTTTGACCCAGTCTTTTAACTGCACAGATTTCCCTGTCCTAGACGCAAACCCCTGGAACACAACGCTGGTGGTTGCAGGTCCCCTACTGCGGCATCCTCTTCTGTCCTCATTCCAAAGCATTTGCCGCCCTTCAAAGGCTCAGAGCAGGGAGCTACTCCCCTGTGGCACTGAGGACAAATGTGGCCCCCTCATCCGTCCTTCTAGCCAACAAATACTTAGCCGGGACTGTACGAAGGAAAACTGCAGAGGAGGAGACACATTCGCTGTTCTTGCAGTTTCTGGTTTCCTAGAGGGAAGTGAACAAATGGGGGGGCATCATCCACCATGCATGAGACGGGGCCCAGGTGAAGGGAGAAAATCAAAGGGGACAGAGGCAGGAGGAGAACGGAGCATCCAGGAAGGCTTCCCGAGGCAGGGAGACTGGAAGCAGCGGGTAACTAGGTTGGTGCAAGGAAAACAAGAGCTGTTCCTGGAGCAGCAACAGCAGGTCCAAAGGCCCCGAAGTGGGAAAGACCCGGGACATTTGTATTTGTGAGCTCTGCATCACCATGAAAACTGCCTAAGATAAATCTGTTTAAGCAGAGGAAAAGTGTGTTTTGACTCACAGTTGCAGAGGTTTCGGGCACAGTGCGGTGGCCCTGGACGAGGTGCTGGTGGCAGTGGGAGCTCACAGTGGGGCACATTGATCACTAATTGTCAGGAAGCAAAAGTAAAAGAGGAAGGGTTGGGGGCCCCCTATTCCCTTTGAGGGTAGCCTCCCCACAAAACGTAAGGACCTTCCACTAGGACCCACCTCCTAAGGTCCCTCTGTCTCCATGGGGACCATGCTTTCAATGCACAGGCCTCTCAGGGACGTTTATCCAATGATAGTCCCAGTGGGACCTGCTTTCCTAGGCCAGGGAAAGCATCTTGATCTTCGTCCTAAAGCTCATGGGACACTACTGCACTACTGGAGTGTTTTAAGCAGGAGGTGACTTGGTGGGTAAGCAGCTCTCTGTGGCTGCATGTGGGCATCCAGGAGAAAGATGAAAGTGGGTGCTGTTGGTGAGGAGGGGAAAAGTAGGTTCTAGGGACAGCTAGGAGGGGGAAGTGGCAGCTCCTGGTGATGGGCAGCACGTGCGGGATGAGAGTCAAGCTTTCGGCAGGGTGGGGCATGAGCTGCAGGTCCAGCTTCCTGTGTGACTGTGTGTCTTCCTACAAGGGTGCCCTTACACCCAAATCTTATCTCCCATGTTCTTCCTCCTCCAGAGGGCCAAGATCGGCCAGGGAACCAAGGCTCCGGAAGAAAAGACGACTAATACTGTCTCCAAATTTGACAACAATGGCAACCAGGACCGGATGAAACTGACTGATTTTAACTTCCTGATGGTGCTGGGGAAAGGCAGCTTTGGCAAGGTACAGAATGGCTGGGTGGCTGCGTCCCTATCAGAAGGGACAACTGCTTCTATGGGGTTTGTGTTTTAATGGGGGAAAGAGGAAAAGGAAATAGATGTCCTCTGCCGTTGGTGACAAATAATGTAAAACACAGAACAGAGTCCTCTGTCACAAAGCGAGAGGGGGCCCTGAGACCTGAAGGATCAGAATGAACCGGACTTGCTTTCCCAGAGTTAGGAGAGAATGTCCCCAGCAGAGAGAGCAGCAAGGGCAAAGGTCTGGAGGTGGGGAAGAGCGGGCTGTATTCCAGGTGCCATCAAAGGTGTTGAGACCACAGTGCCATGCGCAGGTGGAGGTGGTAGGCTACGAGGTTGCAGAGGTAAGCAGAGGTCTGATTATGCAAAGCCCTCTGAGCTACAAAGAGAGGTTTGAGTTTTTCTTGCAGTGCAGTTGGGAGCCACTGAAAGTTTTTAAGCAGAGGAGTGACATGATTAGATTTGCCCTTTGGAGAAGCGCATCCTGATGGCTGAGAATGGAAACAATTCCTTTCAAACAGTAGCGTGGTTGAAAGATGACCCTGGGTCTCGTAGAGCAGTTCTGGATGCTTTTATAGATACCATGAGACACTGTTTTACCAAAGTTGCGATTGTGTTGTAAGTATTCCTGACTTGTTTAGTGTTGTCTGGAGTCTTTTAATCCCTTTGTGTGCCACAAAGATGTCCAGGATAAATCTCATACCATGAACTCGGGTGTGCAAAAAGTATAAATTTCTTTTCCGTCTCTGAAACTGAAGCCACAAATCTCGGAGTTATCCTTGAATTTCCCTATTTCCTTCCTCCTTGCCCTGCTGCCCACCTGCATCCCCTGCCGTGCTCTGTCCAGTGCACTGGTGAATCCTACCAGTTCCTCCAAAATATAGCACACATTCACTAACCCCGCTCCCTCTTTGCTATCACAGCCTGTCTCTGTCCTGAGCCGTGTATCACCCGGGTCACTGCAGACGCTCTGCATTTGTTTCCCACTCCCAGTCTTGTTACCTATAATCAATATTCTTTCCATTTGGCAGTGATTGTAATTTTTAAAACTTAAGTCCAGATCAAGGCACTTCCCTGCCTGAGGCCCTGCCGCGACCTCCCATCTCTGCTGAGTTTGTGGCCCATGCCACCTTTTACCCTCCAGCTTTTGTTCTCTGCTTGACTCCTTCTTTTCATCTTTTCTTTCTTCCCCCATCACCCACCACATTCCGCATGCAGTGGCGGCTCCTGGGTTATGAAATGCACAATGCTCTGTCTTCCCTTGCATCATTTTTGGTGCTCGCCTTTGGTCTTTGCACAGCTGGCTCCTTGTCGTAATTTACATCTCAGCTTCACCATCAAGTCCGATCACCCATCCAGAGTAGCCGCTCTTTATTCTCCATCGTGTTTTGTCCTCTCATGGGATCCACCCTTGGGTGATACTTTTCTTAGTTCCTTCGTGGTGTATCCCTCTGTCTTTCTAAGACCTAAGGTCCGGAAGAAAACGGATCTTCTCTGCTGTGGCTCCCACTATGTTTGCAGAGCTACGCAGTGAATTAATTCAGTGCCTAAATGGAATGCATGCATTTCTCTGCCTGTGGGTGACAGGGTCATCTGGTGCGATGGAATAAAGCATCTGAGATGCATGGAATGGGGACAGGGAGTAAGGACATGCAATGAGATTGTGGAGCTGCCCTGAGGTCCGAAAGGTTAGAAAATATGTAGTCAGTGCTGGTCCACAGCACTGTGTGATTTCTGTTTTCAGCAGCTCTGAGCAGCCCGGGTGCGGGGATGAAGAAGCAGTTGGTGAGTTTGAGCTGAGGGTGGAGATGAGCAGAGTCGCTGGACCAGAAGATTAGGGTGATGAGAGGGCAGGGCTTCTGGGAGAGAGATGACCACTGCAGATCCACAGAGCGTGGCCTGCAGTGGGCGTTCAGCAGGAGACCATTAAATACATGATTGAAAGTGGTACTGGGCCTGGGCTGGGCAAGAAATCCAGCAGGAAGAGGATCGTCATCTGGGTAGGAAAGAAGGTGCCTAGACTTAGGGGCGAAAAGCAAGTGAGTCAAGAAAGTCGAAATGTTAGGAAGAATGAAAGCATTTAGATTTTAGAGAAGGCGCAGAGTCCCTGATGATGAAGCAGAAATGAGCCGAAATGGGGAACAGATTCTAATAGGTGGAGACCATTGGCGAGGGCATTTTTTGTGTTATTTATTCATTTGTTTGTTTTGTTCTGTTTTCGCAGTCCTGTGGGTTAAGCCCAGGGGCTCACAGTGCTAGCTAGCTGCGCGTTCTACCACTGAGCCATGACCCCAGGTCCCTCCACACCTTTAAATTTAGGTTTTGTGCAGATAAGGTCTCACTGTGTAACCTTGAACCTGTGACCTCCTGCATTAGCCTTCCCCATGCTGGGATTATAGGCATATTCCACCATGACCAGCTACTGGGGGGGGCGGGGGTTAAAATTAAAATTTTTAAGCTGGGTGCAGTGGTGCATATCTGTAGTCCCAGCTACTTGGGAGCCTGAGGCAGGAGCTGAGCCCAGGGGTTTGAGGCCAGCCTGAGCGATATAGTGAGACTCCATCTCAAAGGAAAAAAAAAATTAAAATGCACATATTTTTCTTATATATATATATATATATATATATATATAAACATTATTGATACATAATTCACAGATCATACAGTCCACCCTTGTAAGGTGTACAATCCGGTGGTTTTATGTTTGCACATCATGTAACTGTCACCACAGTTAGTTTTAGAACATTTTCATTGTCTACAAAAGAACCTTCATAACCATTAATAGTCATGCTTCATTGCTCTCCTCCCCAATTATGGTTTTAATAAGTCTTGTATTCACATGGTTCATAATTAAAATTATATTAAAGGGGTTGACATTGAGAAATCCTGCTCCCACCAAGGTCAGCTCTTTCAGTGACCACTTGCTGCCACTGTCTCTGTAGGTGAACTTTAGTTAATTTAATGTGCTTCTTTCTGGTCTCTGTCCACTAATTTAACATTCTTATTTCCGTCCTGATTAACTCAGAAGTTGGCACCTCGGGCACAGGTGTTTAATCACTCAGCAGTGTAGGTTGGAGGATTTCTGATAGAGTGGCGGCGATTCCTGAAGGCCTTGTGGGGAGGACCAGAGCTGGTGGAGGGGGAGGCAGAGAAGTAGGAGAATGGATCACTGGGGAACAGGGAAGGAATAAGAGAGAGTAGATCCTATGTTTCCATGGTAACTGTGATAATAATTGAGAATTCTCTTCCAGGCTGGGGATGTAACATGAAATAAATCAGAGAAAAAACAATAGCATGTCATGAAAGCAAAATAGAATAACAAACAACTCTGTGATCCTTTAAAACATCCAGTAATGCTATGCAACTCTAGTTTTAACAATCGTAGTTTGAAATTAATGTTGTCTCCTATTGGAATGCCCACTTTGAACATTTTGCAGAGTCTAGTTAGGTATATAGATCAAACCACTTAAACAGAACCTGGCAGCTGTGTGTTTGGCTCTCTCCGTTCTGAAGATGAAAGAGACCTTTGGGGTTCACACCTCCCCTCCCCTGGGCCCACTGTATCAGATCTGGCCCAGATAAACAAGCTTTTAAGCACTGTAATAATTTGCAGAACAACTAAGGAATGACACAAGCATTTTGTTAAGATCTGTGAAAATGAAACAAGAGAGAAAGTGAGTGTGAAGGCCGTTATTCCGAATGTGTTGGCCCCGTTTAAAAAACTTTGAAAAGAAGAGTAATCTGGAGAGTTGTGCCTTGGACAGGTGAGCGGGTGTCTGTCTGGGAAATCTGTCTTTAAAGAGCAGACCTTGCTAGGCTGTCTGACTTACCTGGAGGTTGGTGCTTTTCAGAACTTTTATGATAGAGCCTTGGACGTATTATTCATGTATTACTTAATGCTGTCTTTTAGACTTTCATTCTTCACCCTCTATTTTTTATGATTCTTTCAACTTGAGCCAAACTCTATAGAGATTTACCAAACTCTATTCTTTTGAGAGATTTAATCTCTATGGTTGTTGAATATTCTCTGGAGTTGAAATTGCTGTCTGTCTACCTGTCTGTCTATATAGCTGGAAATATATGTGTTGTCTACATGGATTATACAAGTTGACCTTATAAAGTAAATACAAGTAACCCACAAAGTGTACATACAACTCATTACATTGTACCCTTGATGTCTGCCATCCTAATATGCTGCTATAACCAGCCTATATTAAATGTTTAATTAATGCCCCTACTGTTTGTCTTCTGAGACTTCATCTATACTTGTGGCAATGTTCTGTGTGACCTAAATTGACCTAAATCTTTTTTAAAAGTTATGCCTGGAAGTCTGAAAGAAAGCTTTCTTGCACCACTGAGTCTGGCCCACGGAGGGTGATGTACTGGTGTGTGCTGGGGAGCAGGGTGGGGCCGAGGGAAGCAGCAGGTGTGCTGTCCTGGGCATGGATCTGCACACATCAAGGAACTCCAGCCCGATAGCGCAAAGCTCTATGCAAAATGATGTTTACTGGAACGTACCTGGGAACAGGGACAATTGAAATTGCTCATATAATATGAAGATTAAATACGTGATGGTGCACTCAAGCTACATTCAAAAATGAAGCATCCTCTTCTCTTTCTCCCCCTCATACACATAATCTGTCTCTGTCTCTAAGATTCCCATGATACCATGTCAAGTAATAGTAAAAGCAAACAACCAACCAGTGTGATCAGTTATATAAAATATAATGTGTATACAGATGAAATGCCTTCATGTAATATAGTAATGGTCTTTACTGTCATTTACCTTTTCTTCCACTATTTTATTATAAAAATACAGAGAAATTAAAAGAATTTTAAAATGAGTATCCACAATTCCTGCCAGGTAGATTCTAAAATTAATATTTGACTACTTTGCTTTATCACATATGTATCCACACCTTTACTTATCTATCCAGCCCACTGTTCATGCATTTCAAAGCTAGTAATTAGACCTCAATATACTTCACACCTACACTGTTCAGCGCAGACCCCATGTAGCCCAGACTCAATATTTTTAATGACTTTTAAGGTGAAATTTACATACAAGAGAATACATCTTCAGTATACCAATGTGTGGATTTTGAAAAATGCATACTTTAAGATACAGTGGGGTGCAAACATTAATAAAAAAATCTCACTACCAGACGTGGAGTGCAGCTGCGATCTGCCAGGGGAGCCTGCGGGAGTAAGGCTGGCTCTGGTTGGTCAGGAAAGGCTCTGTGAGAAAGTGACTGGGGCTCTAGCTCGTGGATGAGTTCACTAATAAGCAGGAAGCAGAGAGAGAGTAGATGGGAATATCATGTCTCTTTCTTTCTGACTCCCACTCTGAAAACGAGTCTGATTCCTCTGCATGGCAGCCAGGGCACTGAGCCTCCTTTCATTGCGGTGGATTCCACTGCTGTAACAAATAGGCCTCAGATGCAGTGGAAGTCTTTCAGTCACCTAACAGTCTAAGGTGGGTGTTCCAGGCCCCACCCACTCTCCCCGTATGGTGCTTCAAGATGAGGTTCCTTTCATCTTGGATGGCTCCATTAATCAAAGGGGCCTTGTTTTTCTCTACAGTCAGGAGTGTGGAGGGGGAAGAGAGGAAGGAGGTGGCACAGGCTGCCTCTTCAAAGTCTTTGTTCTGGAAGTAATATCTATGATGCCTGCCCACACGCTGTTAGAGAGACCTCAGTTCCATGGCCACACCTCATGCAATGGAGGCTGGGAGTACACTTTTTGTAGGTGATGGGTGGCCTCAGCTCTACGTCCTGCTTTGCGGCGCTGGTTGGAATTCTTCATAGCAATACAAAAGCCCTTCTGACTTTTCCCTCTATAACTCCCAATTTATCATACCCCACAAACAAGAAATTTGAAGCGTGTCTTCTGTGTGACATTTCCTTGCGTTCAAATCATGGAACATGCCAGGTGTTAGTGCTGCCTTTCCTGAAGCACAGCACAAGCCAGGAATAAATCAAGTGGGAAGAAGTCAGCAGCTTATGAAATTAAAGGAAAAAGGAAAAAGTCCTGAGAGACTCGGTGCCCAGGTATTGCCTTTCTTGTTTTTTTTAAAAAAAGCCCATCCCATTCCATTGCTGTTTACATTTCAGATAATTTAAAATCAAAAGCAGAGAAGTGAGAGGAAAAACCATTATGCTTCCTCTTCTAGTGCTTGGTTTTCCTGGAATAACGCCCCAGTGCCTGAATGTTGCTAGGAAGGCCCTTGTGGGTTTGCTAGTGCCTTCTTCCACCAAGGTATTCTATGGAGACTAAGCCACTCTCTGAGGTGCTAGCTCAAAATTCAGACTGAACAACAGAGCTGACTGCAGCTGCAGCCAGGACTCCCAAATGTTACTCACCTTTGTGCTGTTTACTTTTTGGCCATATACATGTCTCCTTTTAAGGAAAACGTTTCTTTATAGACTGACTTTAAGTTGAATTCCCTTTTGTCTTCTTTGTATGGCCCTAAGCAATAATATATGTAAAACTACAGGTTTGATATAACAGTTACATATTTATTTTAATGTGTTTTACAGGACCTATAAAAAGAACAATAATTTTGTCTTTGTATTGCCAATAATACTAATATTTCATTTTGTGACAAACTGTCTTAAACTCCTATGCACACACGAAGACTGGGCACCTTGATTACCGCTCTGTTTCAAAGGACAGGAAGCCTTTTGCTGTGGGTTTTGTGCATACAGGTAAAGTACAGAAAGTCTCTGATCTTCCATATCCTTCATATCTTTTCCTTTAGAGGGGAGCATGCTCCACATGTCGTCTACCCTTAAAAATCCTTTCCATTATCTTGCCATCCCTTCTGTGTCCTTTGCTCTGAACAGATCCAAAGGGTCAAACTGCACTTCTGAGATTTGCTGCCTCTACTTCTTCCCCACCCACACAGTCTTTGTCCTTTTGCACAATGGACCCCCCTCCCCTTGCACCTTTCTACTGTACTTGTCTCCAGGTTATCAGTGGTCTCCTAACCATCGCTGTCCATATCTGAGCACCAGGCTGGTTCGCTCACATAGAAGAACAGAGTGCAGGCACAAAGGGATAGGAACTGGGACTTGGATTGAAATGCACACATATCCTGTAGCGGCAGGTGGTGATCACTTTTTATAACTGCCTACTGATTAGCGTAAGTAATGACCCATGTATTTGGGAAGTATTTATTGAGCATCTGCTACAGACCAGGTACTCTTTTAAGTATAGAAGTGAGCAACACAGATGAAAAGATCTGTCCTATGTATGTATGTATGTATAGAGGAATATACATGAATATACATATGTGCAGGAGGGCTAACATGGTTCTACTATTGTATTATATCACTTAATGCTAAGCAATAATCGAAGACAGGATATTAGATTAATAGTGTATATCTGTATGTGTTAGCCTGAACACACACTTCGAAGATAACAATATGTAAAGCAGCAACAAGCGG
>PVLD010030111.1:0-17261 GCA_004027595.1 Dinomys branickii
AAATTGGAATCTTCCATCAAATACAGTTAGAAATCTGATCCCTGCTCTAGAACGACAGGACCAAGCTCATTTTCAGTGTAATGTTCCCCAGGCGGTCCGCTTCAGTAGCCCAGGTTTAACCGAGGAATGGCATCTGTCACTTAGCTCATCAGCCCGAATAGGGAGTTTCTTTCCCTGTCCCTTCAACCTCAGAGGTTTGCTCTTCCTGCCCCAGCTATTTGAGAGGCAGGAAGGCTGTATGAGATGTGAGCGCAGGAGATGGGGGTCAGGACAACTCGTAATGTGGGGTCTTCCTTTAAGTTCTTGCTGCCACATCTCAGGCGCAGGGTCATCTGGTGAGAAAAGGGCCCAAGAATCTGAGCCTTCCTTGCTGGATGACTTCCTCAGGCTGCAGGAATGAAGTACACGAAGAAGCAACCTGGAGGCTGGAAGTGTTTTTAAGTGTAGGGTCAGCTGCTCTGAGATGGGTACGGATGGATTTGATTTGACCTGGCCAATTTGGGGTCTCCCCATGTACTCTGTGGAGTCTGTGACCTGTCCTCTCTACTGCTTTAAACCTGGCCCCTTCAGGTCTGGGCCACGGGGCTTGACTGGCAGTGTGAAACCCAGTGTCCTGTCCTGTTCTTGCTTCAACTTCAGCCTCATGCAGAATTGTACCTGCTCAGCGATTGTGCGGCCCTACATCTTCCTGTGCATTCTGATGACTTCATTTGCTCATGTGGAATCTACAGGCTCATCTGCAGTGTTTGTGCATAGAAAACGACAAGGGTCCCACTTCCCCAGGCCCTCCTTGGTCTGAAGGACAGTCCTGCCTGCCTGCAGTTTCTCAATGTAAGGCAACTAAAGGGTCAGGTACATAACCTGTGCTGAATACAAGGGTTTCTTAAGCCTTTCATTGAATCCCTGTTTTCCAGATCATCTCCCCTGGACCTATACAAGGACATGTGCCTGGGTTTCCCGAGCACCCGAGACTGTGCAGCCCATTGCTGTCTCTCATACAATCATTGCCATGGAGTGGTTTTTCAACTTTATTCACTAATATACTCGCTGAGTCACAACATGATTTTTTTTTTTTTTTTTGCGGTACTGGGGATCGAACTCAGGACCCTGTGCTTGCTAGGCAAGCGCTTATTCCACTGAGCTATATCCCCAGCCCCTCACAACATGATTGTAATGGAAAGAATACTAAAATTGGGGAGACATAGCATTAGTTTCGGTAAAAATAAGAAATTAAGAAATGCAGAAGTTTGTAGGAGCTAGGTACAATGGACACCGGCCAAATCAGCTCTGGGCCAGGAAAGGCCTTCCTTTGAGGTGCGTCTGTTTCAGCGCAAAAGTAGCAAAAGTAAAGCCCGTGCCCTGGCCTGACTTGAGATGAGAGGTAGACTTGAAGATCCCACAGAAATTTAAGGGCACTTCACTGATAGCTGTTTCATTTTCCACTCACCCTGTTTAACCATGTTGAAACCAAACAGTGGAAATTTGGGAAGTGAGTCTTGTCCTCCTGGTGAAATACTTGTGTGTGTGTGTGTGTGTGTGTGTGTGTGTGTGTGTGTGTGTGTGTGTCCATCTAAATCTACAGGGAAAACATACCTTTTTGCATAGCGTGTGTTTCTTTAGAACAAATAGATAAATAGAATCCCAAAGGGATGTGATTACTTGGTCCTGCATATGTATGTTTGGAGTGGTACCGGGAGTTGAAACAAGGGCCGTGTGATTGCCAGGTAGGTACTTGTGCCACTGAGCTATTTCCCTAGCTCTCAGTCTTGTACATTACTCAGAAACGTGTGTTTCATTTTGGTGGGATGAAACTTCCTTGTAATGTACTTTGGATTTTGGGTGGAGTTACTTTTTATGATGATTATTATTAATTTTATGGTTATAATTTAATATACACATTCACTTCCATCATTGGGAATTTTTACCTGGTACATGAGATACTTTCATTGCTCATTTTTATGTCTCACCTTCTCCTCTCTTGAACTCCTCTTCCCCTCATTTTCAAAAATGTCAATGCATTTTCCTTTTTTCCCTCATTTTTTCTTTGCTGTTCCTTCTGTTCACCCTCCCACTCTCTAATTCCCCTTAGTTGTTTTAACAATTTCTTCCTATTTCATTGTATCTATTATACATTTTCTTCCATTTTCCTCTTTCAATTTTTCACATCAGTGAGGCAATGTGATATTTACTGATGTCTGGAAAATGTATTTCACCTAAGAGTATGTGTGAAGGTCTTTCCATTTACCTAGAAATGCCCCAAGTTTATCCTTTTTTATTTTTGCCTGGGAATTACACCACTGTATAATAAAAGACATCTTTTTTTATATCTTTGTCAGTTGATGGGCATTTGTGTTGCTTCCAAGATTTGGGCATTACAACCTGTGATTATAGTAAACGTGGGGACACAGATATCACTGTGCTGAGATGAGTTGAATTCTTTTGGGAAGATACTAAGAAGGGAAAGAGCTGGGTCACATGAGCCCTGCAGTCCTACTGTTTTATATCAATCTCCACACTGATTTCCACAGTGGTTTCTTTAGTCTACACTGCCATCAACATTGGAGAAGTTTCTTTTTTCCCAACATTCCCATTAGCATTTTGATTCGTTGTTTTCTTGATAATAACCATTTTTCTGGAGTGAGATGGAATCTCAGTATTGTTTTATTTTGCATCTATTGATCAATCAATGATGTTGAAAAGTTTTCCATGGATTTATTTGACATTTGTACTTCTTCCATTCAGAAATGTGTACTCATCTCAGATGCCCATTTTTGGATTGCGTCTTTAAATTTGGGGGTTCTGATTTTCTTCAATTCTTTATATGTGTTTTGTCTAAGGAACCACTGGTTAAATTTTTTTTCACCCTCATTGTAGTGTCTTTTCACCCTGTTGGAGATTTGTTTTGCTATACAAAGACTTTTTAAGAAGTTGAGACCCCAAAGGCCAGTGATGTAGCTCAGCAGGACAACACCTGCCTGTCAAGTGTGAGGTCATGAGTAAAAATCCCATAGCAAAAAGAAAATATTTGTGATATTTCCTGTGCAACCTTTTTTCTTTTGTCTTTTTGAGACAGGGTCTCATTCTGAAGTTCAAACTGGCCTTGAGCTCAGTCTGTTGCCCATGGTGGTCTTAAACTCACAGTGATCCTCCTGTCTCAGCCTCCCAAGTGCTGGGATAACAGGCGTGCGCTGCTACACCAGCCTGCAAGTTTTCTTTGTTCAGGATGTTTTTGCCTAAAAAGGCAAGAGTCAAAAGGAAGCTAAGTCCTTTCGTATTTGCCCTTTCAATAGTCTCTGTGTTTCTATTTTAATATTTAGATCTTGGTCCATTTCCATTTTGTTTAGTGCATGGAGACACATGTCTAGTTTGGTGTTCAGCATGTGGAAATCCAGTTTTTCCAGCACCATTTATTAATGAGGCTGACTTTCTTTCAGTGAGTGTGTTTAGCGCCTTTGTGAAAGATAATGTGTTTGAGTGTCATTGTAGCTGTTTCTGCATTTTCTAATCTGCTAAATTGATCCTCATATTTTTTTTTTGTTTGTCAGTATGCACAATTCTTCTTCTTCTTCTTTTTTTGTCTTTTTGAGACAAGGTCTGGCTCTGTAGTTGAGGCTGACTTTGAGCTTACTTTGTAGCCCAGGCTGGTCTGGAAATGACAACGATCCTCCTGCCTCAGCCTCCCCAGTGCTAGTATTACAGGCATGCGCCACCATGCCTGGCTGCACGATTTTTCTCTCAGTAGCTCTGTAGTATAATTCCCGTCAGAGCTTGGGATGCACCCGCCTCACCGTACAGCATTGTTCGGTGTTCTCGATCTCTTCTCATTCCAGACTAATTGGAGAAAACTTTTCTCTTTCTCTGAACTGTGCTAATGCTGTTTTGATTGGAATTGCATTAAATCTGTATAACAATTTGGTGAGGACGGCAATTTCGTTGTGGTGTTTCTTCTTAACAACGAGCAAAGGATATCTTTTTATTTTCTTATATTTCTTTATATTCCTATTTTAGAGTAGTGTAGTTTTCAGGGTAGAGCTCTTTTCCTCCTCTGTTACGTTGATTCTTAAGTATTTTTTCCATGCTATTTTCAACAGCTTTTCTCACTAATTTCTCCTGCAGTGAGTTTCCTATTTGTGTTTGTAAAGGCTATTTTATGTTTCAGTGTTGACTCTGTAATGAGCTATGTGGCAGAATTTGTTAATTAAGTCCGAAATTCCTTTGGTTGAGTTTCTCAGATCTTTTATGGAGAGTATCATGCCACCCACAAACAGTGGTAATTTATGTTTTTTCTTATATTTTAAATTTTATTACTTATTCTTTCTTTGTATTTTATTATTATCTTTCTTCCTTTTATTTCTCTCTTTTGTAATGGCTCTGGCAAACAGTTCCTGAACTATATTGCATAGGATTGGTAGTAATTGATATCTTTGCTTAATTTCAGATTTCAGACTGAGAGTTTTCAGTTTGTGGCCACTTAGAATGATGTTTGCTGTTGGTTTGTCACGGATGGATTGGTCTGATTGAGATACAGACCATCCATTTCAGTTTTGTAAGGATGTTATTATGAATGCGGGTTACACTTTTCCAGTTGATTTTTGTTTCCCTCTGGAGGTGATCATGTGATTTTTGTCTCATGCTCTGTGGGTATGTATGTGACCCTTTGAACATATCCATCCTCCCATCACCCCTCCTTTTCTCTCTCTTCTTCCCTAGACTTCTGTCTCTTCTCCAAGAGTCTTTTGACCGAACGTGGTCTGAGAAGAACTTCATCTGCCATAATCTTGGAAGCCATGGCATGTCCGTGAGGCACTTCGAAGAAAAGCAAATTTCCAGACATATAATTCAGAGGCACAGAGAGGGCTTATTAGGCAGAAATGTTAGTACACACTCAGGAGTTGAGTGTGGAACTTCAAGAGGGAGATCTGTCATATACATTGGAACAGGGACACTTTATACATGATGGGCGATGAAATCTGCTATTTGACGATCTGTAGTCTTCTTTGTGTAGTGGGGGGAGGAGAATGGCCCTAGATAATAGTGGTTCATTCAGTGGGGAAAATATAGTTTGTAGGCAAGTTAGTGACTCTTAAAATGTATTTTATAAACATCGATAACAAGCAGAGTCAGAAACTAAAATGAGAGTATTGATAGATAGTGTTTATAAAACTTGTCAAATGTTGTAGCATGGAACTATTCATGGGGGAGAAACCTATCTGGGTGAACAATGTGAGAAAGCATATTTTAGATAGAAATATTTTCAAATTCATCAAAGTAGTCACTGGAGAATCTATGCTTTTCAGAAATGAGGAAAATCTTCAGCAAATAGAGTACTTGGAAACGTATGAAGGAATTCATGGGTAGAAACTCTGTGTATGTAAGCTATGTTGTAAATCATTCAGTACATAAAAGTGATACTAAATATGTGAAAAAGACATACTGAGGCATAGCATGTGTGTGCAGGTGGTGTGGGGAACGGTTGGGTGCAAGCTCTTTATTTTGTAGACATGAAAGTACTCACACTGGGGAGTAACTATGTTTCTGAGAATTGTGTGAAAAAATTCAGCTGACACAGTGTAAATACTTGAAGAAGGTCCCACTAGGCAGAAAGCTTATGTAAGCAATATGAGACAGATTTGTCAAAAACATTAAGGAGTACTTGGGTGGCTGAGGCAGGAGAATCATTGCGAATTCGACTGCATAGTGAGATCCTGCCTCAAAAATGCCAAAAAAAAAAAAAATTTAAAGTAAATAAATAAAAACACTAAGGAAGTTACAGTGGCGAAATTGTGTATAAGTAAGCCTATTTTGAAAATCCTGTGAAAACCACTCATGCAATGCAGACCTGTACAAGTAATATGAAAATTCTAAGGTTTGGGGATATAGCTTAGCAGCACAAGCAGCTGTCTGGCAAGAGCAAGGTTCTGAGTTTGACTCCAGCTACTAAAAAAAACAATTGTTGGAAAATTCTGATGTCAATATTGATTCATTAATATTCCAGAAAATACATTCCCAGATGGAGATATCCTAAAGTGCATTCATTGTGCAGTTTTGTGTAAATTTCTTATGAATGTCTGCTCTATGTATTTGGTGGATTCATTTTTTTTTTGTTTTCTTTGTTTTGTTTTGTTTTGAGACAGGGTCTCACTATGCAGCCCAGGCTGGCCTTGAGCTTACTTTGTAGCCCAGGCTGATCTCGAACTCATGAGGATCCTCCTGCCTCAGCCTCCCCAGGGCTGGGATTACAGGCATGTGCCACCACGCCCAGCTTTGGTGTTTTAATATAAAAATATTGAGTTGACATATACTTTTGATTATGCTCATGTTTTAGACCTTCAGTATGGAGGACAACACACCATAGTAGAGTGTTCTTTATGTATTTATTTATTTTGTACTGGGAGTGGCACTCTGGTCTTTGCGCTTCCCCGCATGTGCTTATGTCACTGAATTATATCCCCAGCCCCAGAGTCTTCTTTATATTTTGGCTCCCATACTTCAGACCCAATATCATCTACTGAGAATGAGTCCAAGAGTTTCATCCTCCCGTGCTTTGCAGCTTTCACAAACTGTCACACAGTCTTAGGAATTGTGTAGTCATAGAAACGCCCAGGAAGCTGGAAATATAAGTGTGCGGCCCGATGGTCCGATATGGATACAGATGGACTAGTTGTGAACTGCGGAATCGAGGGCCTCCTCATGAAATCCCTAAATCTTGACCTGTCCTCTCTACTGCTTTACCATTGCTTCTCCCTTGTCTGTGACTTGACTGGCATTGGCAACTTGAGCATCCTATGCATTTCCTGGTTCAAATTTGTCCCCATGCAGAACTCGATCTGCTCAGCAATTGCCCTGTTCCCTTATGTCTCACCATGCTGTCTGTGTGCTTCATGAGTTCATGAATGACTACAGGTTCATGGGCAGAGTTTGGGGGGGTGTATAGTTCCCGCATCCTCAGTCCCTCCACTGCCTCAGGGCATTGTTTGGATTTACTGTTGTCAGGCACTTACTAGGTCTTCATTTTCCGGAGTGAGTCACTGGAGCTTGTTTTCTTCTAGGTGGAGTCCCATTTTCCATGATCACTGGATCCTGAATACTTTTTTTTGGATTTTTGAGACAGGGTCTTGCTATGCAGTTCAGGCTGCACTTCAACTCACTTTCTGGCCAACGCTGGTCTCTAACTCCCAATGATCCTCCTGCCTCAGCCTCTCGAGTGGGATTACAGGAGTGGGCCACCACACCCGGTGGATCCTGAACATTTAAAGTGATCACAATTTTCAGCACAGCCTTCCTCCTTTAATGACCAAATCAACTTTTGCCTCCAGTGTTCTTAACATATACTTCTATATTGCTTTTTATATTATTGATATCTTAGTTCTCTCATAGCATTATATATGTACTTTTTGAGACAAGGTCACCCTATGTAGTACAAGGGGGCCTCAAACTCACTCTGTAGCCCAGGTTGGTCTGAACCTTGCAATGATCCCAGAAATAATGTCTATCATCAAGTAATCAACCAATAAAAAAGGCTGGAGGAGCTGTGTGGAAAGGGAACCCTTCTCCACTGTTTGTGGGAGTGTAGACTGCTGCAACCACCATGGATATCAGCGTGGAGGTTCCTCAAGAAGCTAGGGTTGGGTGTTGCATTTGACCCACCATTCCTCTGCGGGGCATCTGCCCATAAAAATTAGGAACATCATACCACTGTGATATGTGTGTACTAATGTTTATAGAAGCACAATCTATAATAGCTAGATCTTGGAAACAACAGAAATAAATGTCCATCAACCCAGGAATGGAGAAAAATCCAGTGTTCTTTTTATATAATGGAGTAATATTTAGCCATAAAGAAGGACAAACTGGAGACTTTCATAGGTAAATGGATGAAACTTGAGTCCATAATCATAAGTGAAATAAACCAGATGCAAAGGTGTAAACATCATATCGCCTCCGTAGTGTGAGACGAAAGAGTGAATAAGATCCAAAATGTACAATAGATACTGTGAAATGAGAAGACAGTTCAAAAGGATAGAGAACCTGGCTTAGAGGAATTAGAAAAAAGAAGGAAGGGAAAAGCACAATGATACATATATATAATATACATATATGGAATATATATACTTAAAATAGTTACGTTTCTAATTTCTCTCAGCTTATTGAAAAGATAGACCTGTGTCAATACACTCAGAGTAACTAATTCAGGGCCGGGGAAATAGCTCAGTGGCATAAGCGCCTACACAACTATTTTTATCCTTCTATCATACTGTTTTGGAATATCGTTTTTTTGGAGTTTTTTGTTTGTTCTGTGTTCATTGTGTCTTTTTCTGTAAAATATAAATAAATACATAAATAAGCAGGTAAGTAAATATGTTGGTAGTAATCCTTGAAGCTCAGCCTCTGGAACGCTTGCGGAACACGCATGGGTAACCATGCCAGCTAGTTTTTCCATATCGGAGAAACTAAACTCTCAATGTCTGTGCTGATTTATATCACTTAGTGTTATGGCTTTAAGATCCATCAGTTTTCCTACAAACGACTTAAATTTTATGTTTCGCCACGAAGTACCACGTTGCTTTTGTCCACTGTTGAGATCATTAGAAAGTGGCTCTGAGTTGGATTTAATATTAACCAATTGGCTTTCCATGTTTACTTGTGAGTTGTTTGAACCTTAGGCACCTTGTCTGAGGACAGGCAATGGACTCATAGTAAGCAAACCTCTGTGAGTCACCCTGGTCACCCTGAGGCCTGTGAAGCTCTGACGCCTCACTTCAAAGGACAAGGTAAAGCCAAGATAAGGCTGGGGAGGTCTGGGTCCAACCCCAGTTAACTACAGGGGAAGATGGCGACCGGCTAGGCAGCAGAGAGGGAACCTCCCGGAGGATTGCCACGCAGAGAATGGAATATAGCAATATGAGAAGGACAGAAAGGAGAGACGTGTGTACCCTGAAGCCAGGAAGGATCTGAAACGGGAACTGAAGCCCTCAGAAACAGCAAGGAAGACCTCTTCTGGAGGAAAAGATCGGAGGTCCACCATGGCACAGTCGGAGGGGAGGAGGCAGAGAAGGAGGAAGCCACGGCTCCAAACACACCCTCGGTCCACTCCCTCGTTCCGGCACTTGCAACTTCAGCTTCGGAGACCCACGCTCATGGAAGCCACCCGAATCGGTCAGGGGAGAGCGGAGTTCCCAGAGCTGGTCCAGGTCTGCAGAGAAGAGGGCGCAGCCAGGAAAAGAGGCAGTGGTGGTTGGGAGCTGCTGTCGAAGCGAGTGTAGGGCTGAGAAGTTACAGCCGCCACTGAAACAGAATCCTCACCCTGCAGTAACCTTCCTAATCAGCGCCTAGAGGCAAGGTGGAGGCAAAGCAAGCAGAGCACAGCCCACCACACCCAGCGCTATGCCTGACCCGAGGCTGTGGCCTCCTGCCCCTCCACTGTGTGAGCAACTACCTGCAGAGAGCAGCAGAGAGGAGCGGCAGCGACCCCAGAGCCACAGCAGCTCCCAGGGATCCAGCCAAGGAACAAACGGGAACTGGAGCACAACAGCAAGAGAGAGCTGCAGATGGAGGTGGACCACACGGCCCCACGCCCTTCTCACTCCAACACCAAGCAGGAAGCATGAGCTGAGTTACCGGGCTTCAGCTCCCACCCTGAACTCCCTCCATGAGCACCGGTGCAATCAGCACCTGACAGCAATGGTCGAGTCCACGGGCTTCAGGACTCACCCCAAACTACTAATATGACCACCAAGAGGGTCTCCATACTGCTTGCACACATGAACCTTGTATGAACCCACAGCAACAAATTACACAAAAACCAGAAGTCCAGGAGTCCAAGAAATAATAACATACTCTACATAGCAGACCTGAGAATATCCTCCAACTCTCTTCTTGAACTAATAACTAAACTCAGTACATACCTTGGACTACCACCGTGAGCACGGGTTGGGGAGATCTCACGCCCTTGCGCCCAGCATCATAAGTTTGCCCAACGCCCAGCTGCAAGGGATGGGGAATGGCAATACTGGAGATTGGGAGGTGGAAAGAGGTGAAGAGCTGGAATTAGGGTGCAGACCCGGTTCTCTTACTGGGTGGGAACAGCCTCCAAAGAGTCCTAGGCAATTTACAGAAAGATGCTAGTGGCCTAGAAGGGAACCCGGGGGCCTTGACAGGGAGCTCAGTAGCCTGAGCGGGGAGGCGTCTCCCTCCAGGCTACATGAGAACCCTGAAGACCTGAATGGGGCCTCCAGCAGCGGCGGCGACAGGGCAGAGCTAGGTGGTCCACCCCGTGGACTCGAGCTGGCCCAGAGCTGGGTGGTCTGCTTGGGGTGTCACCGTGGATTCAACCCAGCCTCCAGCAGTGTGGTGACTGGGCAGCCGGGTGGTCCCCTGGGGGCGACCTCGTGGACTCAACCCGTCCTCTGGCAGCACGGAGATGGGGCAGAGCCTGGAGATCCACTCAGGGTGACAGCATGGACTCGACCAGGCCCCGGCAGAGCCCAGGCTGGGCAGATCCCAGAGGTCTGTGTGGGAGACCCTGAGGACTGGTCTGGACCTCCGGATGCCATGTGTCCGGGTGAAGCCTAGTGCTTTCCTGGGTAACCTTGCTGACTTGACTGGACCCCCGATGGCCTTGAAGGCTTCTCAGTGGGGGCTTGACCATAGTGAACCCGGTTCCCTGCCTATCTACTATTGTCCTGGTTACTTTTCTTTTGCTGCTGAGATAATATACCCAACACCCAAAATGAAGAAAGGAAAGGTTTATTTAGCTTACAGTTTGTGGAGGTTTCAGTCCATGCTTGGTTGGTCCAGAGGCAGAGTGGCACATGGCTGAGGGCAAACTTCATGGCAGCAGAGCACAGAAAAACAACCGGAGCAAAAGGGTGGAATGGCTGCAAGCAGCCTCTTCTCTTCCCCCACATTGCAAACAGCCTACCCCCATCCAGGAGGAGTGTACCTCTCACATAACCTCCATGCCCTCCACTTCCACAGGCTCAGGATGTACACAAAGTAAGCAGCCTGGCTTCCTGCTGAATCACTCAGCCAAACCTCTGGACTCCCCAAGTTGACACAATGTATCAACCATAACAATTATCTTTGAGCATGGGTTATTTTCCACCTCCTGCCGTAACAATTTGTATACACCCATATATGTTATAGAATAAATTGAAGCAGCTATGTCTTTTCCCAAGGTGACAGTCCGAGGGTGTAAATAAACCCCAAAGTACAGTTATTATCACAGGGAAGATATACTGATTGGGTGGTAGAACAACAGAGATGAGGGTGGAGAAAATTGATTAATCAAAGGAGCCATCATCTGTTTAACTGAGTAACAAATGTGAAGATAACATTCTGTAATACAGCATCCAGAGCTAATTCCCTACTATGTTCTCTTTAATTTTGTATTTCCTTGATTGTTTTTGTGTTAATAGATGTGAAGATAACTTTTCGTAATACAGCATCCATGGCTAATTCCCTACTATCTTCTCTATAATTTGGTATGTCTTTTAATGTTTATGTGTTAACTCTTGTGAAGATAACTTTATGTAATACAGCATCCAGTGCTAATTCCCTATCTTCTCTATAATTTGGTATTTCTTTTAATGTTTATGTGTTAACTAAAGTGAAGATAACATTATGTAATACAGCATTCAGTTCTAATTCCCTAGTATATTTTATATAATACTGTATTTCCTGTATAGTTCATGTGTTATTCTGGTTCATATGTCTCCATCTTTTGTCTTTAGAAAAAAAAACATATTTTTTAAAAATTAATTTGAAGATTTTTTTATTCCTAGACTTTTTTATACTTTTTCCATATTTTATTGTCATATCTTGTATTTTTCTTCAGTTTGCCTAGAGTGTGCCTTTGAAAGTTTGTGATCCAAAATCAAATTCACTTATGAAACAATTCACATATAATTAGTTGCCCTGTTCATTTTGTCATATGAAAATTAGTTTTCTGTCATTTTTGCTTGTCATTGTAGTGTGAGGGCTGAATCCAGGTGTTATGCACACTAGGAAAGTACTCCATCTCTGTGCTGTAATTCATGTCTGCTTTCTGTTTTTTTATTTTTCTGTTTGATAATAAGGAATAAATACCTCACAATATTTTCTCTCTACTTCATTTGTAAACTGAGAAGGAAATCAAGGGCTTTTTTTGTTCAGTATGAAAGACTTGGACTGAGCATGTTTCTCTTGCTTAACTTACCAATATTGTTTTGAATTAGGTGAGTAACACGGGATTGGCTATTGGAGCTTAAGGCCAGTGACTTTAAGCTGAGGCCTGCATTGAAAAGCAGTGGAATGGCAATGTACTCCTGGTCTTGGACCCTGAGGTGCAGATCTCTCTTTCCACGTCCTTTTTGTACATACAGCAGACTGTGACAAATTGCAGAAAGATGAGATAAACGTATCTCATGGACAGATGGTTTGGGGGTTTGTGCTTCCGCCCAGACATGCACTTTAATGAAGATGCTTAGCCTCAAAATGACCTGTCACAGGGCTCTGGCACAGACCTTGCCTTTGATGAAATAAATGAGTACAAGGAGAGAAGACTTTCAAAATTTGAAATGAGGACATTGTACTATAGGGAGTTTACTGTGTTAAATTCTTAGGTGACCTTGCCGCACCATTAGGGAGTGACTGAGGATGCTGCTGCTTCTCAACACTCATTCTGGTCCTGGTGAATAACATGATCAGTACTCACACTTCAACATTCGTGTGTGTGTGTGTGTGTGTGTGTGTGTGTGTGTGTGTAATCTTGGATGAAGAAATTTGCTTGTTGAAGGCAGTTGAAATGTTTTCTTTCCTTTTGACACATTTTGCGGAATACTGTTGGTATGCCAGCTTTTTCATGTATTAGATAATTACATTCTCTTAAGTATACTTTTATATTCTTTGCTAAGAATCAATAGATTAAGAGATAATGTGTCAAAAAGGCTGAGTAGTGAAATCAAGTACCTCATTTGCATTTTTGTCTTCTAATAAATTTAAACTTTGCCTTCTCGTCCATTACGTCCTGCCTTGGCCTGTAAACCATGACGTCTTTTGATTTTGTAGTTTGCTCCACGAGTTATTGAATCTAAAAGTGCAGGGTTAAACTTGTGACCTGATTGTGAGGGACAGCAATTAGCAAGCGCCCTTTAAGTATAGTAAGACAGTGACAGATCTTGGAAATCTTGGACTAAATGCTGTGGTCCCTAGTGCTAGCAAAGTCAGTGTCCTGGGAGGAAGCGCATGTTCGAAAGGGTTTTTGTTACACGCTATCGTTTGTGTTCCTGTCGAAGCGGTAGCGTAGATTTTCTCTTGTCCTCTTCTGGCTCAAGGAGCGGAAGTGGAGCAGCAGTGCAGCAGTGAGTCAGGCTGGTGACCCGTGAACTGTCCTAGCAGCCAGGCTGCCCCCAGAGGTAAATCCGCCTCTGTCAGAAACCCACGTGAGAAGCTGCCAGTGTGCTGCTGAAAGCCACCCTAGTGCCTCACGTGGACTGCTTCTGAGATGGTTCCTGATGGCGGGTTGAATGAGAAGGGCCTTGAGAGATCCCTAATCCTTTAAATGGCGATGGGCCAGTTCCAGTGACCCCAGACCGGAGTGAATCTCTGCTGGCGGTATTCGGTCAATGACATATTGACAGAAGCAGCCTTGGCCAGGACCGAGACCTCTGCACCCACTGAGGAGTCTTGTTCCTGTGTGTCACTGCTGCTTTTATGCCCTTGATCCTTTCTGCCTTTCATGGTGAGGCAGAGAAACCAGAGAAACTCCCGGGCCCCCAGCATCCTGTGCTGTGCATGTGCAGCGACTCAGGCACATCTGAAGCGCCGTCCTGGGCAGCTCGCCTGTTCCCCGATTTATCACCGCGTTGGGCCCTGACAACTGGACAGTTTGGTGGATCTGCTGACTCTTGTGTGATGCTTGTGTTTGAGTGACGCTGGGCTCTGTGTCCCCTGACTGCTCTGCACAGCAGACCTGGTTTTGTGGTTATATGTAAAACATCTCCCAAACACATTTTGTGTGAGAACTCGATTGGAGTATATGGACCTCACAGTTTTTTGTTGATTTCCCCATTGATATGCTCAGCACTAGGGTGGGGCTTGGGTGAGAGAAGTTCACGAGGGACATTTCCTGGGAAATTGTATTTTGTCTGTGGCTCTTCCCATTTTCCTGTGCTCCTTCCTTGCTGTGGGAGCTGGGCAGACTGGGCTTGATGTGTGAAAGTCATAATGGGCTCAGTATGGAGTGTCTACTAGAGCAGAGCATAAGAGCATGAGGACTTTATTTTTTTTTTTAACTTTATTTTATTTTATTTTATTTTTTGCGGTACCAGGGATCGAACTCAGGACCCTGCGCTTGCTAGGCAAGCACTTATTCCACTGAGCTATATCCCCAGCCCCGAGCATGAGGACTTTAACGAAAAATTACAAAAAGATAATTCAATAGTAATGAAAATAAAAGTGTGACAGTTAAGGACATTAAATACATTTTTGGCTTTAGACAGTAGGCAATATCATTCAGGAGACTTAAATTTACATGATGAGCTTTCCTTTGTCATTTATGAAGGTGGGGTAACAGTTACCCCTGGATATTAGTAATGTCTCCTTCTGTACAGATTTATGTAAAATGCACCACGGAGAAGGTGTTGGACTTCCTCTTACGTCTCTGAATTGTTAGATGGGACAGGTGTGATGCTCATAGAATAGCAACTCCCATCTCAGCGAAGCTGACTGCCAAGAGCTTGTTGATGGTTGTTCAGGCAGATGACAGTTATCTTAAGGACATCAAGTTGCTGTGACTTTCAAATCAGTGTTCATCTGAATTAGCAGTTCTGCAGTATTATTTTAGAAATACCTATTCATAGCTTGATCACTGTAGTTGTCACTTAATGAATGTTCAGAAAACATTTTTTCAAACAAAATGAAGAGTTAAGGTGAACTGTGTAAGGGCTGATTTTTTAAAAATCTATTCTTTTGTGAGATTGATTTGCAGTCAAACAATGGCTTGTTGTCTGAGTACTTTATTATGAATAATGTTTGAGAGACATTAAATACACACGCATACACATACACACACTCACACCATTAGGATTGCAAAGGAATATAGTAACTAATATTTGGACTATATGTAATACAATATATGTAATAGAAATAATTAGTTTGTCTGGAAATACCATGTTTGAAGCTCTATGTGTGTAAGCAATGTGGGAAAGCATTGAGCAGACACAGAAACTGTCAAAATCCTGAAAGAACTCACACTGGGAAGAAACCCTATGTATGTAAACAGCGTGGGAAAGCATTCACTATATACCATTATGGTCAAATATATGAAAGAAATCACGGTGGAGAGAAACCTTATGTGTGTAAGAAATGTGGGAAATCATTCAATACCAAGTATTCTCATGAAATACATGATAGAACTCACACTGGAGAAAAACCTTATCCATGCAAGCAATGTGGGAAAGCATTCAGAACACAGAGTCAGTATAAAGTATGTGCTAGAATTCACACCGGGGAGAAACCCTATATATGTAGGCAATGTGGAAAAACATTCACTAGACAATATCACTGTCAAAAACATGAAAAAATTCACATTGGGGAGAAACCTTATGTGGTCCAGGAATGTGGGAAAGCACTGAATACAAAGAGGTGTTATAAAACATGTTAGAACTCACACTTGGGAGAAACCCTGCTAATGTTAGCAACACGGGAAATGTTTGAGCCAACAGAGTCATGGGTACATACATGAAGGAATTCACAGTTGGAAATAACACTGTGAGCAACATGGGAAACCATTCAGTACACAAAAATGCAATCAAATTCATGAAATAATGCGTTGTGGGGAGAAACCATATGCATGTATGTATGCAGTGTGGAAAAAGATTTGTTGTAGATTCTCATTTTATAAATAAAGAAACACACACCATTGAAGAACTCTGTTAAAGATGTGGAAAAAATTCAGCTGACAGAGACTGTGACCGCCAGAACCATGTCACACAGTAGTCAAAACATAATGTAAGCAGTGTGTGAAGCACTCAGTATACAGGGGTATTTTGAAATAGGTGAAAATATTCACAGGGAAGAAAAACCCTACACATGAAAGACTTTGAAATCCATTTAGAAAGCATGCATGTCACGGAGACTATAGAAAAATATAAAAATTTTGATGTCAATATTTGTGAATATATTTTCTAAAAATATACCCTCAGATGGACATACCCTAGAGGGTTTTCACTATGTGTTTACCACTAAACCACTAGTAAATATCTGATCTATGTATCTGTTACTATTAATAAATTACTGTTTTTAGAAAATTCAGGGGCTGGGGGTATAGCTCAGTGGCATAAGCGCTTGCCCGGCAAGCGCAAGGTCCTGAGTTCGATCCCTGGTACTGGAAAAAAAAAAAGAAAATTCAATTATGCTGACGCTGCTGTTTGCCATATTGTTTCCGATGCACCAACGCCCAGCTCTCTTGGATGACCCCCATTTTTCTCATAACTGTTGTTTCCCACTCAGATCCGTGACTCACGTATAAATTTCTCTAGAAGGATTCGCTCACATACAGCCAGAAGTGTGCTTTGCCGGGTATCATGGCATGTTGACGATAAGATAAAGAATCACAAAAGCAAATCTGTTTTGCAAGATTTAAACTTTGCATTGGTTCACGCTTGCAGTATATACTGTAAATGGTCTCCTTTGGGAGGCAGCTGATGCACTGACACATCTGAATTCTTTGCAATTTCCGTTCCCTTCTCCTCTCTAGCTTTTCCACTGATTTCTCGTTCCTATTATTGAAAGATCCATCATTGAAATCTTCGTATTTCCTGTTATGTATTTACCTTTTTCTTATAAAAGCGAAAGGTAACAGCAGGCCTCCTACATGAATCCAGTCATGTTTAAATAGTGAGCGAGCGTGCAAGTGTGGCAGCATTTCACCACACTTCCCAGGCTCTGAAGAAAACCTACGATTCATCCTGATGCTTTTGGAAGTTAGGAAGCGGTTATCAGGAGGACTTGTAGTTTACTGCTTTCCAGTGGGTGCTCAGAACAGCAGGCGAACGGGCTGTATTTAAATGTACATACGGGCAGCCATGTGTTGTGGACTCTTGTTTGCCCTACACCAAAGAGGTAAGATGCACCAGGAAACTGCTATAGGATTTCTGTCCACCAACTCTCACAGCTGTGATTGTAATTAAGGAGTTGGTGCTATGATTAAGACAAAATCCAGCAGCAGTGCAGTGGGGGCCTGTATTTGCTATATGGGGGGGTGATTTGAGAGCATAACT
>PVLD010030112.1:0-17243 GCA_004027595.1 Dinomys branickii
TCTATAATTTGGTATTTCCTTTAATGTTTTTGTGTTAACTAATGTGAAGATAACTATGTAATACAACATCCAGTTCTAATTCCCTACTATATTCTGTATAACTTTGTATTTTCTGTATTGTTTATGGCTTTTCTGGTTCATATGTCTCCATTCTTTTGTCTTTAAAATAAAATTTAAAAAAAAAAAGAAAAAAAAAAAAAGAAGGAGCTACAGAATGAATTTATACACATGCATCTCCCGGAAACTCGCAGATGAATTTATACACATGCATCTCCCGGAAACTCGCAGATGAATTTATACACATGCATCTCCCGGAAACTCGCAGATGAATTTATACACATGCATCTCCCGGAAACTCGCAGAGTGCGTTTTATCTTAATGAGTTCCTGAGTTTGTAGTGTTTTCAGTTGCCTGATAGAAACAAGTGCAAATTCTCTCTGGAGGACCAGGTCTTCAACTTCAAAGAATTTCCCAAGATAAATTCCCATCAAAGATGAGTTCACGAATGATTATCACAAAAGGAGACAGACTAATTAGCCTGAAAAACATCAGGAAAAAACAAATCAGACCCTTAATCACTTTAACTTTTGGGATTATCAATGACAAATATAGGAGTATTGAACATGCTTTTTTAAAAAAAAAATGTAAGTAAGGAAAACAAAATTATCAAAGTAGCCAGGCACATTCTCTTCTCTCTCTCTCTCTCCTCATCTACTTTTCTTTCTTTTCTTTTTTGTGGTAGTTCTGAGGACTGAATTCAGGGTCATTCCAACACCTTTTAATTTTTTTTGTTGTTTTGTTTTTGAGACAGAGTATCTCTAAGTCATTAAGTTGCCCACGTTGGACTCAAATTCAGTTCTTTCTTTTTCTTTTAAAGATAAGAGAATATAAACTCAATAACACAAAAACAATAAGGAAATATACAAATTATGGAGAAGATAGTAGGGGATTGACAGTGAATGCTGTTTTACATAATATCATCTTAATATTTGTTACTCAGTTATCTCAAAGACAATGAAGGAAATACACAATTATATAGAAGATAGTAGGGGATTAAAATGGCTGTTGTATTACATAATGTTATCTTCGCATTTCTTATTCAGTTATAAATGAGTATAACACATAAACAATAAAGGAAACAGAATTATAGAGCAGATATTGGGGAGTTAAAAATGGATGCTGTATTACAAAATGATGTCTTCACTATTGTTACTCAGTTATACAAATGATGGTGCGTTCGATTAATCAGTTTTCTCCACCCTCATCTCCATTTTTCTCCCACCAATCAATTGTCTTCCCTCTGACAATAACTGTACTTTTTGCTTTATTTACTCCTTTGGGCTCTCACATTGGGGAGGCACATGGCTGCTTCAAATTATGCTGTAACAAACATGGGTGCACTTAAATTACTATGGCACTAAGTGGAAAAGCACCCATCCTCAAAGATGGTACACATGCAGGGAACCAAATACACTGTGGCTATACCTGATTGATAAGCCCTCGAGGCCCTTGGGGGTCTAGTCCAGTCAGCAGGCTCATCTCTGCAGACCACTAGGCCCCACCTCAATGAGGGACTCCCGGGGGTCTGGTCAAGTGCATGGGGTTGACCTTGCAGAACACCGGGCTCCACCCCAATGAGGTGCTCCCGGGTGCCCGATTGAGTTGTCAGGGTTGCTTCTGAGCACCGCCAGGCTGTGCCCCAGCAAGGTACTCCCACAGACCCAGACCAGTTCTCAGGGTCGCCCCCGCAGGTCGCTCGGTTCTGCCCAAACAAGGTACTCCTGGGGCCTGGTTGAGTTCTCGGGGTTGCCCCTGAGCATTGCTGGGCTCCGCCCCAATGAGGCATTCCTGGGGATCCAGACCAGTCCTCAGGGTTGCCCCCATAGACCGCAGGGTTCCACTGCAGTGAGGCGCTTCTGGAGGCCCAGTTGAGTTCTGCTGGATTCTGCCCCAATGAGGCACTCCCGGGGGCCCAGCCAAGTCCTTGGGGTCGGCACGAGGACCGCCAGGCTCCACCCCATGAGGCAATCCCACAGACCCAGTCAAGTCCATGGGCTAGCCCCCACAGACCTCTGGGCACTGACCCAACAAGGTGCTCCTAGGGGCCCAGTCCAAGACCTCAGGGTCCCCATGTAGCCTGCAGGGAGCCCCCCAACCTGATTCTCATTTCTAAACCTTCCTGGTACCAGGGACCCGCCTCTCTCCCTCTTGTCATTCTCATGTTGTTATAGTCCAGTGTCTGGGTGGTGATCCTATGGGAGGGTCCTTCTCTGCTGTTTTCCCGGTCACCTTCCAGGCTGGGCTTTCCCCGCTCGCGTTTTGGCCCAGTTCTCGGAACTTCACTCTCCTCTTGCTGAGGTCGGGAGGCTTCCATGAGCTTCCGAGCTGAAGCTGTGAGTGTAGGAATGAGGGAGTGGGCCGAGGGTGTGCGTGGACTGGTGACTCCCTCTTTCTCCTCCTCCTCTTCCTCTAACTGCACCATGGTAGTTGCCCGAGCTGTTTTTCAGGAAGGAGTCTTGTTTCCTCCTTGTGAGGGTTTGAATTCTCATTTCGAATGAATCCTTTGATGCTGGGCATAAGTGGTGTGAAGTTTCCCCCACTCATGCTCACTGAGGTAGTTGAGGGTGTGTACTAAGTTTGATTATTAGTTTGGGAGACAATTGGAGGTCTTAGAGTATATTGTCATGTCTCGATCTCCAGGACTGCTGTTTTTCGTATATCTTGGCTTTGTGGGTTGATACAAAGTTCGTATTTGCAAGCGGTATGGAGACCCTCTCAGTGCTCATATTAGTAGCAAGCCTCAGCCTTCCAGTATGTTGTTGACCTGGCCACTCTCGCTGACCCATGGCTGTTGCTCCTCTTCTAGGTCGAGCACCTAGGATCTTGGAGGGCAGGCATCAGGGGCAGTGGCTGAGGGAGAGGGATCCCGGGGTGGGGGCGGGGGTGGGACCACAAGGCCTGGGGCATCTCCGCACCCCCCATGGCATCACCATATGGTCTGTGGCTGCTTTGCCTGCACCCTGTGGCGGGACCACACCCGGCAGTGGCTTTGCACACCTGGCAGCTCTGCAAGCCGCAGTGGAACCAACTGTTTTTGTTTTCTTGAGACAGGTCTTGCTATGCAGTACAGGCTGGTCTTAAACTCACTTATCGTAGCCCAAGCTGCTTTCAAACTCACAGCAGTCCTCATGCCTCACCCTCTCAAGGGCTGTGATTACAGCACCTGGCTTAAAATTTATTTAGTTATTTGTTTCTTTCTAATGAATTGACCATTACATTTCTAAAGATCAAAAATGGCCAACAGACCATAGAAAGATACCACGTTAGGCTCCTGCTTGAAACCAACAGCTTCAGAAAACTGCTGGCCTTGATTCAGGGCCCCTCAAATTCAGTTCTCTTGCCTGTCTCCCAGAGTGCTAGGATTACAGTCATGGGCCACCAAACTCACCAGGCACACTTTTTACAGGACCAATTAGAACTTCTACAAATGAAGAATATTAAACTTAAAATTTAATAAATTGCCAATAAAATTAGCATAAGAAGATTAAATTTTTCACAAGATGGCCCCAAAGCGCATAGACAATGAGAACAGAAAAAGAGCAAAGCAAAAGGTAGCTTAGAAGATCAAAAAACTTAAATTTTAGGCCTACAAAAAACCCATTTGTGTTTTTACGTAGAGGTAAAGGTGGCACTGAAAACAGAATCGACAATAATCTCAAGTTGAAAATGGTTGCTCAAAAAAAAAAAAAGAGAAAAGAGAAGATACTGCTGCCTTTGTAACAAACCTTACAGAAATATTTCGAACTGTATAACTTTGATGAAAACTTAAAACTTTAAAATTTTTTAACTTTTTAAATTAACTTTGAGTTTTATAAAAGTAAATATTTTCAAAAGAGTAATAAACTTGCTTAACAAATATCAACTTGAGAGCAAACATGTCTATAAAAATATATCAAATATGTCTAACATTTATATACCTTAAAATAGGGATGATGAATTTGTTATATAATTTAAATTTGATTAAAATATCTTGATTACCTGCATACACACAATACTAAGCACAATGCCAGGACTCTAAAAGTGATAGTTTTTAAGAACATCTTAACAGATTTTAAAAAGATAAAAATCATTAGACCCAACAAGGACTTAGTCTAGAAAGTCAAGATAGTTAATTTCCATTTCTGAAGCAATATTGTTATAGAGACGCGATGGGGAATCATTCAGATTGCTTCAAAATTCAGGGGTGTCTAAGGACACCTGAGAACATGAATCCATTTGTCTAGTGCAAGCACCCAGAGGGATACAGTTCTGTAACTATGACCTAGCACAGGTAAACATGCATGAGCTGGTACTATGTAGGAATGTAAATATGAGGTAACAACCTGTATAAGATTACACAATAAAGACACAGGCGGCTCTTACGTTCTTGCCCTCTGCTCTGCTGCATGCTGCCTGCGTTGTTGCTGATGTCTTGCACCCATGTGTTCTTTAAACTTGAGACCTCACCCAAGAAAATTTCCCTGGGCCCCCCTGAGCAGGCCAACAGGACTGTGGAAACAGTGCCTGAAGGTGAGGGAAAGTCCCAGGAAATGGCTGATAAGTAACTTCTAGCCTCACCATGGCTACCTGTAGCCACTTTTTTGGTGGCTTGGAAGGTCCTGGAGGCCTGGAAATCAGTCCATTTGGAGCCTGGGGATGCCTTGCAAGCCTTAGAAGTGATAGACAGACAAATTCCTCCCACTCACCATGAAATAGCAGGGCAGGTAGCTTGGCTGTTTTTCACTCTCTGTGTAAATCAAGAGGCAAATGGCCTTGCTAGCAAGTAGACCAGCTGCTGCAGACAGAGCAGGACCTCAAGCAATGGCTGGCTGTTGTGGCGCTCACGTTGCAAGGTGAGAGAAGCACTGCCTCCTCCAGAAATGTCCCCAGAAGCAGGTAACCAGACTATGATAACTGTGATTGGCAGCACCTCACCAGGTTTGGGAGAATCCAGATGACCTCCCAGAGCAAGTCACTAAATAGACAACACATCTAGGCTTGATAAATGTGCTATGTGAACTGGGCACACAGCAGATGGTGTTCACACTGCAGTGCTGTAGCCCAGAGGAGGCTACAGTAAACCAACTGTAAGCTTTGGTATGGCCCATGATGGCACGCATGAAGGACACCATCTTGGCAAGCGGGCAGCTGGCATGTTTGGGTTAGTGGCAGCCCTTCCAGCCCCCTTTAGAGATCCCCTGATCCAAGTGCTAGAGATGCCTTGGCCAGGCTGGGAAACATGGAAGTAAAGCATCAAAGTAAAGCAAGATCTGTAAAAACTATACCAGCGAAGGAGAAAAAAAAGGAGGTCCCAGGTAAGCGGGGGCCATTCCCCCAAGAACAGGCTGTGGGGCTCCTGAAGTTCAGTTGGCACCAGATCTGGATGGACTTGCTGGCTGCCAGCCTAGCTGCAGGTAAGTTAGATGGGCAGCCTTTGGATGTGTTGCTGACTTTGGAGGTAGTTATGCCCTGAGCAACAATACCAGCTGATGGGCCAGGGCCAGAGGTACACAGGTCTTGTTGGAAGACCAAAAGCCACATGTGAAATTGACTACGTACTGGTCCCCTAAAATTGTACAGCATATACTAGCATTGGTGGATACTGGAGCCGAGTCAACACAGATATACGACAACACACCATTTATATGATCTACTGCATGCATGGAAGGGTATGTTGCTGAATGCATCCTGCAGGTGGACATTCTGACTGACGCTTGGTTTGACACCATGCAGGGAGAATTCTGGTTGTGACTTTGCATGGTAACAACTGTAGCCACACCACATACCACTAACTCTCCTGCAGGCCATGTGGGTTGTGTGCATGAAACAGCATCAAGTGTCTTCAGATCATGAAGTAATGCAACTGACTGTCTTGAAAATGGAAAAAGCAGTGGTGATACGCCCTGCGCAGAGCCCTTTGGTATGGCCCATGCAGAAGCCAGATGGGTCATGAAAAATGACTATGAAGTCTCACCCTGACTCTGGAAGCCAGGACCAATTTGCCTTCACCCAGGAAGGCAGCCAGTGGATCTTCCAGTTGTTTCTACAAGGCTATTTGCGTATCCCAACAATGTGTCATACCCTGGTGGCCCAGGACCTCACCACCTGGATTAAGCCACACTCTGTCACTGTTGCATTGTGTTGATATTACAGGAGTCTCTGATTGCCTTGCCGATTTGAAAGCTGCCATGCACAGTCTGAAGAAAGCTTTGCTGCTATGCGGGTGGGCCATGGACAAAGACACAGGGAATCTGGCTTATTTGTCAAATTCTTGTATGGTGGGGCAAGACAAGACCCACGACAGTATGCCAGTTACAGGCGTATGTGTGCTTGCTAGGTTTTGGACAGACATACTGCACCTAGCTACCCTGCTGTGTCCTTTGTACTAGATGACCAAAAGGGGCACAATACGGGGCTAGACAGGCGTGGTGGAAACTGCTTGTCAGGACTCAACGTGGGCTGTGGCACAGGTGCAAGTCCCAGAGTTGTAGATCCTGACTTGTCTGGGAGGATGGAGTACAGGAATGACCCCTAATCCTCGTGCAGAAGGGAGAGACCTCCCACTGATGCCTGGTACCATGATGGGGCCAGCTGTGACCCAGCCCTGCAATGGACAGCAGTGACCGGCCAGCCTGGTACAAAAGTACTCTGGTTTAAAGCCAGAACAGGCTGGTGACGCCAGTGGGCAGAGCTGCAGACAGCGTGATTGCTTGTGATGCATGAAGAAGGGTCCCTACGTATGTGTGTGGACATTTGGGCCCTCTTGAGGGGCTGGTGTCCTGGTTGCCAGCTTGGGTAGCTCAGTAGTGACAATAAGGCACTATCCCTTGTGGGGTGCCAACCTATGGTGAGACGTACAAGAACAAGGCCAGAAGGCTGACCATGTAAGGTTTCATGGCTCAGGACGTAAGCCCTTCCTCTTGCCAGGAAACCACTTAACAGATGCCTTCACCAGGCATTGCAGTAGCTGACCACTGACAACAGTGTTTCTCCAAAATTGTTGACTGCTGTGCATGGGGTGCCCTAGGAATAGCATCTGATCATGGACAAGGACCATAAACTCAGCCCTCCAGACTGAAGCCCTTGCTCAACATATGGCCCAGGCCTTGAATGCTATATGCCAGGCTTTGATGTTATTTAAGGATAACCACATGGTTTATGATTTGTTAGCTACAGGTATGTGTGCCCTGTTATATATAGAATATTATATTTACATGCCCCAACCTTTGAGGGGGTGATGTGGGGAACCGCTCAGAGTGCTTCAAAGCTCAGGGGTGTCTAAGGACACCTGAGGACATGACCTTACTTGTCTACTACGAGCACACAGTGGGATATACTTACATAATCATGACTTAGAACAGATACACACACGTGCACAGGTTATGGCACTATGTAAGAATGTAAGCATGAGATAACAGCCTGCATAAGAATTGTACAATAAAGACACAGGTGGCTCTTACGCTCTTGGGCTCTACTCCGCTCCACGCTGCCTGCTGTTGTTGCTGATGTCTTGCACATATATATTCTTTTTTTTTTTCACATATATTATTGTTTAACCTAGGGACCTCCCCCATGAAAATCTCTCTTGGGCCCCCCGAGCCAGCCAACAGATATATGGTCCATTAAGATGAGATTAGCAGAACTTATCCATGTTGCATATCTATCTACAAGGGCAAAATTGCAGAAGAAATGGGAAAAATGTTCATTGGTCATAGAGACAACTTTCCTTCTGCCTTCTTAATTTGTAAGACATTATTGAATCTGGAAACCATATCAAGCCGAAAACACTATCTACCAAAAAGATTTCATGAGACTGACACGTGGAGTTTGACCCAAACTCATGTGGGAGTTCATGTCTCCACAGCATTACTTGGTACTTAAATGACTTTGGCCAAATCGCATAACTTCTTCCTTCATCTGTAAAGGGGAAAGCATCATCTCACCTGCCTTAGAGCCAGTACCCAGGAAAGCAGAGCGTGTGAAGTCTCATTTCAGTCCCGCCCCCCTGATAAGAATGAGTCTGACCCTAACCACCTGAGCCTTTTAAAAACATCTTCCTCACCTAGTTAATACAAAAGGCTTTTAAAACCATAAAACTTAAAACGTCTTATTCCCTTTTCTCTTTCCATGGAGCTCTCACTTAGTCTTAGAAGGTATTACACGTTGTACATTTTTACAACATAAAACATTAAAACATCTGCACAACAACAACAACAGAAAGAAACAAAGATGAGGAACCAAGATGGCAGTGGTGAGATGCAGCCAAGTTCAGTCTGTCTGAGGCTGAGAACGCAGACCCCGGGAAATAACAACTAGAGGAAGGAACAAAGAGAAGCAGGTTGCTGGGGACTGGGAAGGAGCTGAGAGGAAAATCAGAAGCTACAGAGGCGTCTGAGAGACAGAACACAGAGCAGAGAGGGCAAATGAAACAGCTCCATGTTCTGCCCCGCTCCTGGCTCTCGGCTCCAGGGGAGGGGAGCCTGGCTCTGTAGAAGCAGGGTGAGTGCTTGGGGCTCCAGGGAAAAACCGCAGCAGCAGACTGGGCTGGTGATGTAGATTTCAGGGAGAGCCAACAGAGTCTGTAATCTTCAGAGACAGCGTGGGGTTGTACTCCAAAGGGATCTCCCTCCACACAGCTGGCAACACCTGGATAGGTACCCAGAAGCACAAGCAGAGACACGGGCACCTCACAAACCCACAGATCACACAGCTAGGCAAAGCAAACCGTGAAGTGCTGCACTCCAAAGCTACAGGTCCAGGGAAGAAGCCCACTTATTCAGAAATGTACAAGAAGTCGGTTTTGAGACTTTCTTATTTGCTTGTTTACGTTCCACTTTCTTCCGCACTGATTTACTGGAGTCTGAGGAATTTTTCTCTGTTATTCTCTATGTTTAATTTTTTTCTTCCTTTCTTTTTGTTGTTCCTTTTCTCTTTTAATTTTTTCTATCATGATTATTTTATTTTAAAATTTTATTTGTTCATGTTTGCAGTTCAATTAGTTCAAAATCAACTTGGGGAATGTACCTATTACAGCGTGTTTCTTTCTACTTCTTAATCCTCATATGACTTCCCTCTCCCTCTGTTCCTCCTCCATTTTTCATTCTTGATGATACTGTTTGTCTTAACTCATATTATGGCCTCTGATGTTTACATTAATTAGGATTATTAGGTTCATGAACATGGTATATCTTTATTCTTCTTATTTCCCCACCCCCTCCTGCTTCCTCACCCCTCACCCTGTTCCCTTGGACCATTTCCCAGAGGTCCATCTCCTTGTCCCTTTCTGTCCATCCTTTCTCACTTTCTTTGCTTGTACTTTGCCTCTCTCAAATGACAGGTACCATGCAGTTTTTAAGTATGTGTGTCTGGTTTGTTTCATCAACGTTATATTTTCCAGACGCATCTATTATTCTTTATAGCTGAGTAGTACTCCATCATACATGGATACTGCGTTTTCTTTATTGAGTTGTCTGTTGAATGGGTACATAGGCTGCTTCCAGGATTTAACTATTATGAATTGTGCTGCTATAAACATTGCTATGCACGTATCACTATAGTATGATGATTAAAGCTCGTTGGGGAAGACACCTAGTGGGGGGATACTGGGCCATATGGAATTTCTAATTTCAGTTTGAGAAATCTCTGTACTGATTTCCATAATGGTTGTAACTGGTTTGCATTCCTTTCCAATAATGAGGGAGGGTTCATTACAACCACAACCACATCAGCATGTTGTTATTTGATTTCTTAATGCTTGCTACTCTCTCTCTAGTGTAAGATGGAATTTTAGCATTGTTTTAATTTGCATTACTTGAGTGGTCAGAGATTTTGAGTGCGTTTTCATATACTTGTTGACCATTTGTATTGCATCCTCTGGGAAGTATCTGTCCATTTCCCTTGCCCATTCCTTGACTGGGTCTTTAATTTTAAGTAGTTCAATTTATTTTTGAGGTTTTTGTATATTCTAGATATTGGGCCTCTATCTGAAGAGTACCTGCCATCTTTTTCCCTATTCTGTAGGTTGTCTTTTCACCTTAGTGACTGATTCTTTTGCCATGCAGAAGCTCTTTAGTCTGATAGCCCATTTGTTGATTCTTGCTGCCATTTCTTGTGCAACTGAGTTTCTATTTAGAAAATCCATTCCTATGCCTACGTCTTCAAGTGTGTTACCTATTTTATCTTCCAGTAGGTTTAATGTTTCTGTTTTAGTGGTTAGATCTTGGATCCATTTTGATTTTAATTTGGGAAACGATGAGAGTAAGTGTCCAGCTTCAATCCTCTGCAAACAGGCAACCAGTTTTCCCAACAACACTCAATGAAGCGGCAGTCTTTCCTCTAGCATATGCTTTTGGCCTCTTTGTCAAAGACTAGATAGATAGTTGCCTATGTCTGAGGAGGTTTCTGCATCCTCTTCTGTTCTGTGAATCCACGTTTCTGTTTTTGTTTCAGCACCGTGCCATTTTTGTCACGATCGCTTTGTAGTATAGCTTGAAGTCAGGTGTTGTTATGCTTTGCTCTTACTGGCCCAAACTGCTTTTGCTATTCTGGGTCTCTTCTGCCTCCATATGAATCTTAGGACTGTTTCTCTAGATCTATAAAGTATGCTGCTAGTATTTTTATTAGGACTGCAATGAATCGGTATAAGTTTTGGAAGTTTGGCCATTTAGACAATAACTGTTCTGCCTAAACAGGAACAGGGGACATCTTTCCATTTTTGGATGTCCTCTTCTATCTCCTTTTTGCAGAGTACTGTAGTTTTCTTTGTAGAGGTCTTTTACTTCCTTGGTTAGGTTAATTCCCAGGTATTCCATTTTTCTTGAAGCTACTGTGAGTACACAAATGCTAATGATTTTTGTGTGTTGATCATGTATCCTGCAGCACTGTTAACACTAGTTATTAACTAAGAGTTTTCTTGATCTTCTATGTCAACTATCATGTCATCTGCAAATAAGGATAATTTGAGTTCTTCCTTTCCTCTATGTATCCCTTTTATTTCCTTCCATTTCCTAACTGCTCTGGCTAAAGTTTCAGGTACTATGTCGAGTAGAAAAAGTGATAGTGGACATCCTTGTCTTGTTCCTGATTTTAGGGAGAATAATTTTAGTTTTTCCTCATTTATTATTATACTGGCTAGTAATTTGTCATAAATTCCCTTATCACATTCAGGTATGGTCCATCCTTACATGATTTCTTTAAGAGTTTTTATTATGAAGGGGTTTTGGATTTGGTTGAAAGCCTCTTTTGCATCTATTGATATGAACATGTTTTCTTTTAACCTTGCTCCTATGTACGTGAAATATTACATTTATTGACTTATATATGTTGAGCCATCCTTGCATTTCTGGGATGAAACCTACTTGACCATGATGGATAATCTTTTTGATAATGTGCTGCTTTCTACTTGCTTATATCTTGCTGATAATTTTTGCATCTTTGTTCATTAATGAAATTAGCCTATATTTCTCTTTTTTAGCTGGGTCTTTATTCAGTTTAGGGGTCAAGGTGATACCAGCTTCCACACATAAATTTTGGAACACTCCATCCTTTTCAATTTCTTTGAAGAGTTTCAGGAGTATTGGTGATATAATACCCTTAAAGATTTTCATACAATTCAGTAGAGAATCCATCAAGTCATAGCCCTTTTTTAATCTAGTAGATTCTTTATTACTGTGTCAATTTCATTTCTTGTTATTGAGTTTTAACCATATTTATGTCTTCTTCAGTTAGCTCTGGTAATTTGCATGTGTTTAAGAATTTGTACATGTCTTCAAGATTTGCTAATTTGTTGGAGTATTTTTCAAAGCAGTTACCATCTCCTGGATTTCAACAGTATCTTTTGGAATTTCACCTTTTTGAGTTCTAATTGCACTGATATGAATCTTTTCTCTCTCCTGGTGAGCCTGTTTTATTTATTCTTTTGAAGAAGCAGCTTTGTTGATTTTTTTTTTACAGTTTTTAAAATTCTGAATTTCATCGATTTCTACTCTCATCTTTATAATTTCCCTCCTTAATTTCAGTTTAGGGGTGGTTTGTTATTGTTTCTCAAGTATCTAAAGATTTTTAATAAGGCTATTTATTTGAGCCTGCTCTGTTTTCCTGATGTGAGATTGATTGCAATGAATTTTCCTTTTAGAGCCGTTTTCATAGTGTCCCAGAGGTTTTGCGGAGCTATACAGTCATTGTCATTAACTTCCAGATATTTTTCCATTTCTTTGATTTCTTCTGTGACAAATTGGTTGTTTGGGAAAATGTTAATTTTCTAGGAACTTTTGCTTTTTCCAAAATTTCTTTTGTTGTTGACTTCTATTTTCATTGCACAGTGGTCTGGCGCTATGAATGGGTATATGCAATTCTTTTATATTTACTTTAGCTGGTTTTAGAGACTAGTATGTGACTTTTTTGGAAAAAGTACTATATGCTGCTGAAAAGAATGTGTACTCTGTGGTAGAGGGCTGGAATACTCTGTATACACCTATTAAGTTTGTAAGGTGTGGTTCAGCTCTGATATTTCTTTATTGGTTTTTTTTTTTTAGTTGATCTATCTCTTTGCAACAGTAGACTGTTAAAATTCCCCTACTATGACTGTGTTAGTGTTTATTTAATATTTTAATTTCAGTAGTTTTACTTTATGAAGATAGCTGCTCGAGTATTTGGTGCCTGTATGTTTATCAATGTTATCTCTTCTTGCTGGATTAAGTAGTATATAATACTCAAGTAGTATATAGAACTTCTTTGTCTCTTCTAATGAGTTCTAGCTTGAAGTTTACTATGTCTAATATTAGAATTGCTACCTCTGCTTGTTCAGGGGGGGGTCCTGGTACATGAACTATTTTCCAACCTTTAATTATTAATCTATGAATACCTTTTTTGGATTAGATGAGTTTCTTGAATGCAAGACTGTTGGATTCTGTTTCTTGATCCAAACTACCAATTTGTATTTTAATTGGAGAGTTGAGGCCATTACTAGTGAGAGATATTACTGAGATGGTGTTGGTTAATTACTATTGTTACCTTCTCTATCTGTTGGCGAATCCTTTTTTTCCCTGACATTTTCTGTTGCTGTTTATCCAATGACCTCACTAACTTCCTGTTTTAAGCTATCAATATCCAATTTTTCTTGGATGATATTACTGTTACTTATTTGCTTGGCCTTTCCAGGTATTAATGGGTTTTTGTCTATATGCCAACACCAAGATTCCCTTTGTAACACTAACAACACTGAGTGGGTTGGGGCCAAATGCACTGCTTCTACACCTCCCACATTAACAGAGGTGGTTGGATCTTGGGGCCAAAGCACAGGATTTTAATTAGCCATGCCAGAGCACAAAACTGAAGAGCAGACAAACTAAAAAGATCTCCATACTACTACAGCAACAAAGTAATTCCACTAAATGGAATAAGTGCCCAGAAACCAAAACCCAAAAGAAGAAAACAGGCAAACCAAAAATAGAAACATGAGAAGACAAGGCTACAAACTGCCTCCCCAACCCCAACACCCCCAAAGCTGATCCTGGGGACATTGAAGGGGTGGAAAGCAAATGCCACACACTCGAGTTATTGAAAAAGATAACAGGAAATTAAAAACAGATCAGTGAGGCGCTCAGCAGGATCACATAGATATAACTAAACAGATCGTGCAAGTATTACAAACAATGATCAAGGAGCTTAGAAAAGCTACCTGAATAAAGCTGGCTGAGCTAAGCGAAATGACACAAAACATGAATGACCATTTGGCAAAGAATTAAGAGTCTATTAAATGGAACAGAAATAAAGGAGATTAAAAATTATATTGAAAGTATGGGCAGTAGAAGAGACCAATGTGAGAATAGAAGATCAAAATTAAAAGATGGGATGCTCTCAAAGACCACTTGGAGATTCCTTTCAAACAAAAGAATATGAAAAAATGGACCAGACAGCTGCCATGATGCAAAGGGGACTAATCTAAGATTAACTGGAACAAGTGAAAAATCAGAACATAGCACAAAGGGTATAAAAAATCCTGTTTAGAAAAATAATAGTAGAAAATGTTTCTATTCATAAAGAATTATATACACAAAAAAGTGAGGCAAATAAAACTCCAGAGAGCCACAATCAAAAACAAACCTCTCCATGTCACATTTTAGTCAAAATACCAGATGTTAAACACAGGGACAGCATCTTAAAAGCTGTTTTTTTTTTTTGTTTTGTTTGTTTTGTTTTGGTTTTTTTTTGCGGTACTGGGGATCGAACTCAGGACGCTGCGCTTGCTAGGCAAGCGCTTATTCCACTGAGCTATATCCCCAGCCCTTAAAAGCTGCTAGAAAAAGGCAATGAACAATTAATTCAAACAGAAATTCACAGATTAAAAATCAAAGGATGGAAAATATTATTCCATGCAATGGGAACCTGGACAAAAGCATGAGTAGCTATCCTAATTTCATACTGTAAGTCAAAACTAATCAGAAGAGTCAAAGAAAGTCACTACAATTGGTTAAGGAATAAGAGATAATACTTCTAAACATATATGTACCAAACACCAGCATACCAAACTTCATTAGAGAAAAAAATGTCAGATCAACACCACCACAATTATAATGGAAGACCTCAATACTCCACTTTCACAAGTAGATCAACTAGACAAAAAAAAAAAAAAACAAAAAACTAAAATAACAAAGAAGTATCAGAGATGAACCAAATCCTTAAGCAAATAGATTTGATATTTACATTTTTCCACCCAATAACCACAGAATACACATTCTTCTCAGAAGCACATGAAACTTTCTCCAAAACACTCCACATACTAGCCCATAAAATAAGAGCTTAAGTAAATGCAAAACAATCAGAATTATGCCGTGCATGTTATCAGATCATAATACAATGAAGTAATGAATCAGTGGCAGAAGAAACCACAGAAATTATACACACACAGACTCTTTTAAATAATCAATGGGTCAAAGAGGAAATCAAGGAAAAAATTACACAGTTTGTAGAATCAAAAAATAATAGTGGTACAGAATACCAGAACCTGTGTGACACATTGAAAGCAGTCCTAAGAGAAGCTCATAGCTGTGAAAGCCCATGTTGCAAAACCAGAGCGGATCTAAGTCACTCGCCTTATTTAGGTGCAACTGAAGGTCCTAGAAAAGCAAGAATAATCCAAATCCAAAGCTAGTACTGGGAAAGAAATTACAAAGATCAGAGAAGAAATTAGTAAGATTGAAGCTAAAGAATACAAAGAATCAATGCATCAAAAAGCTAGTTCCTTGAAAGAATAAAATAGAGAAACCCCTAGGCAACCTTACCACAAAAAGAAAAAAAAGAAAAGAAAGAAAAAGATAAGACCCAAATAAAGGCAATTAGAAATGAAAAAGGTGAAATAAAAATACACTGCCTAAATTCAGATCACTGATAACTACTTCAAGAAACTGCACTCCAATAAAATGGAGAATGGGGAGGAAATGGACAGATACCTAGATTATCTGAACTACCAAAGCTGAACCTTGAATAATCTGGTATCTGGCAAAGAAGTTATTAAAAAACAACTCTGCCAACTAAAAAAAAACGCTCAGGTCCTCATGAATTCCCTGCTGAATTCTACAAGAACTTCAGGAAAGATCTAACACCAATACTCCTCAAACTCTTTAATAACATTGAAAGGGAAGGAGAACTCCCAAAGTCAGTCCTACAAGCTAGCATTACCCTGGTTCTAAAACCAGAAAAACACCCAACCAAAAGAGAACTGCAAGCCAATCTCTTTCGTGAACACAGACATAAAAATCCTCAACAAAATACTGGCAAACAGAAGGCAACAAATCATCAAAAAGATCATACATCATGACCAAGTAGGCTTCACCTCAGGGATTCAGGGATGGTTCAACATACACGAACCAATAAATGTAATGTGCTACATAAAAAGAAATAAAGACAAGGGTGAGGGATATAGCTCAGCCAGCATAAGCACCCGCCTGGCAAGTGCAAGGACCTGAGTTTGATTCCTGAAACAAACAAACAAAAAAAGACAAAACCACACAATCATTTCAATTGATGCAGGAAATGCCTCTGACAAAATCCAACACCCATTCATCATAAAAATCCTGAAGAAAATAGGTACAGAAGGATCTTGTCTCAAATGACAAAAGTCATTCATGAAAAACTGATGGCCAACACCATGTTAAACAGGAAGAAGCTGAGAGCTTTCCCTCCAAACCTGGATGAAGACTGGGATGTAAGCTATCACCATTCCTGTTCAATACAGTTGCTAAAATATTAGCCAGAGGGGCTAGGGATATAGTTCAGTGGAATAAGCACCTGCCTACAAGCGCAGGGTCCTGAGTTCGATCCCCAGTACTGCCAAAAAAAATAAAATAAAATAAAATAAAATATTAGCCAGAGCTGTCAGGAGAGAGGAAGGAATAAGAAGGGATATGCACAGGAAAGGAAGAAGTAAAATGTTCCTTATTTGCAGATGATATGATCCTCTACATAGAAGAGCCCAAAAATTCCACAAAAAGACTCACAAAATAATAAAATCAGTCATCATAGCAAGATACATAGCCAACCCATAAAAATCATGTTACTTGTACAACAATCATAAACTCTAGAAACAGAGCAAATAAATAACCTAATGATACACCTGAAACTCTTAGAAAAAGAGCAACAAGCCAAACCAAGAGCCCAAAGAAGGGAGGAGATTATAAAACTCAGGGCAGAAATTAATGCAATTGAGATGAAGAAAATTCTATAAAAAATTAGTGAATCAAAGAGTTGGTTCTTTGAAAGAGTAAATAAAATTGATAAACCCCTAGCCAACCTTATCAAAAAAAGAAGGGAAAGATCTCAAATTCATGCAATAAGGAATGAAAAGGAGGAAGTCACTACAGATCCAAAAGAAATACAAAAGATCATTAATACCTACTTTGAAAAGCTGTATTCCCATAGGGTAGAAAATACAGAAGAAATGGACAAATTCCTAGAAAGGTACAAATTGCCAAAATTGAATCAGGAAGATGTAAAAATCCTGAACAAACCAATATCAATTAATGAGATTGAAAACGTCATTAAAAATTTACCAACAAAGAAAAGCCCAGGCCCTGATGGATTCACAGCAGAATTCTATAAAACATTTAGAGAAGATCTAATGCCAACACTCCTCAAACTCTTCAATGAAATCGAAAAGGAAGCAACTCTCCCCAACACATTTCTGGAGGCAAGTATTATACTGATAC
>PVLD010030113.1:0-17240 GCA_004027595.1 Dinomys branickii
TGAGACAATTATAACCTATTTTTGAGGTTTGTAATTTTTAACAGCTTTATCTCTATTGTCTGATTCTATAGAATAAATATCTATCTTTATTTCTTTTTATTAAAAAGAGAACATTTATATTCAAAAGTGTTAAAATTTTTCCCAATAAAAGAATTTTAAAACAATGGTTCAATATTAAGAAAATATTTTCCTCTTAAAATATAGATATTTCTATATTATTTATAATTACATAAATACTGCCTTAAAACACTCTCTTTAATGTGCATTTCTTTTACCAAAAGAAAATTCCATATATTTACACATGTATATGTAGTCATAAAAATGATCTTATCATAATTAATCTTATATCCCTTTTCATTATTTTGTAAACTGATTTCTGATGTGTGACCACAATGGCCTCTGTGTTAAGTAGAATTTATCTGATATCCATGAGTCTAAAAGTCTGTTTTTTCTTTGACTTTGTGTATGTCTATATTTTATTTATAACATTTATCTATACTACTAATTTTTAATTTAAAAACATAATCTAATATTCATAATTTTCTTTCTCTTATATCTGTTTTCTCCTAGTATGTCTGTTGGATCTCTTTTGTGATGTTTTAGTAGTTCTTAAATATTTGTGAATTTTATATTATCAAACAAGTAACAAGTAAATAGTGTCATTTGTTGCTTATATTTCATTTGGAAGATCTTACCTCCTTAGGATACAAATAATTTATTGTTAAAGTCTTTTATTTTAGAGTTTTATATTAATATTTTAAGGTTTTAAAATTTACTGTAGAATACGTCTTTCATATTGTGTAGTCTATACACACATTAAAGAGTCATACCTTAGTATCTTTAAATTTTGGTGGAAAATTAATTATGTCAACACCACTTATTAATCATTAAATTTTCCCCATTGATTTGTAAGGAATTCTGGGACAATTTGAGACAGTATCTTTGAATGTCCATGAGATTTCAACTAGTTTTATTGATTTATTTTCATTTCCACAAAATTGTTAATGCTTTCTCAGTTATATACCTTAAATAAGTCTAACTCTTCTATAGATGTTTTTGGGGACTATTTTAGGACCATCATACAAACACTAAAGCAAAATTTTATTTATAACATTAGAAAAATTGGATCGTTTTTATCTGGCCCTTCTTTCCCAAGTTTCTGCAGGTAGTTTGCATCATAGTGTAAATTCCATGTTAATGATCACATATTCAACAATGATTTCCATGGCCTTTCTGCATGTGCTTATTATTAGTGCAAGTCGCACATACACTCCTAGTTTCAATCCTATGGTTTACTGGTCACTTTTCCACTACCGGGCTAAAGCACCTGATATCAGCACCTTAAGGAAGCTGGAGTTTTCTTTCTGTTTTGGCTCCTCTTTTAGGAGTTCTCAGTTTTCGTGTGCTGGCTCCAAGGCAGAAAGAAACACAGAGGAAAGCCGCTTAACCTATGGCACTGAGGAAACAGAGACGGAGGGAAGGCCTGGTGCTAGAGAGGTGCCTTCCAACAGCGTCCCTGTGACCCAGCTTCTCTAACCAGGATCACTTGCTAATAGCACTCTCAGCTAGCAACCCACCCGTGAGCAGGGTGCCCCTGTGATTCCACTGCCTTTGGAACACATGAAACTTCCAGGGCACGTTTATAGCTCTAAATCCTTACAGGTAGTGAATAACAAACTGTCATCTGCCTGCTAGTTGGAGACTTAGAAACTTTGGCAAAAGGTACTAAAATAAAGTTCATGTAATTGAAAGGGTCATGAAGCAGGTAACAGTTTATTATGGACTGTCAAACAACTCAAATCCACTCACGCAGCTTGTTATTCACGGCCCCTGAGTGACTCCAAATGAATATCATCTCTTTGTACTTACAGCGCAGTAGCCTCAAACTAGATTTGACAGCGATCCTCTATTTGTCTCCCGAGCAGTCATAGTGTGCTCTCAGAATAACGGCATGGCTGTAAGTTTATGACTTAAAACTCTTGGATGATTCACCATTATTTTAGGACTGAGAGTAACACCGTTTGGCATGGGCTGGTATCTGATTACCTACTCATTTTCATGTTGTGTAGCTCACATATCTCTACCCTGGTCATTGTGGCTGTTGTCTTAAAAAAAAAAAAGAAAAAGAAAACGTATCACATATTTTCCTACGAAACAGCTTACATGTGTGGGTTATAATCCTTCGGCACCCTCTGCCCCTTTCCAGTAGCTCACCCATCCTTCAAATTCTGTACCAAAATTTGTTCTCTCCGATGTCTCATTTTGATGTACTCCCAAACTAGGGCAGGTTCCACCGTGCGTCAACACGGCCTGTTTTGTTTTTCCTACTATCGTGTCATTGTTTGATGAATATCTGCCTCACACACTGTGGGGCTATGTGTGTGATGCATCTAGCAGGTACTAAATACCCTTTTGGTGACTGGGTGAGCCAAAAAGATAGTATTTTTAAAAGCTTATTATACTCTGTTTTATATTGAGTACCAAAGAATAATAAAAATAGTAATCTAACAAGTGGTTTTATCATTTTCACACTAGATTTTCAAGTAAAAATATCCTATTAATTGTTTTAGTCATATCATTCAAATCTATTTTTATATATCATTGTTAGGCAATCCATATGCTCAAAATGCCTATTACAGTACCTGATAGGATGGTTGCCAGAAATTTAGGAGCATAATTTCTTTGCTAAAGTACTTTATGAACTCATTGATGGGTTTCATAGTTTTGGTGTTTCTGGAAGGCATTAGAATTGAAATGATCAATTTTTTCCATGTGGAGTTCCAGTATTCTTTTGACCAGTATCACAGAATGCTCATAAATGGTTTTAGAGATCAAAGAACCTGCCTCAATGGGATAGAAAATTACACAGTCAGAAAATAGTTTAAGAGTTTTATCTTGTCATTATAAACCATTTTACATACAATTCCTTTACTCATATTTTCACCTCATCATTATTAAAGCATTTTGAATTTCAGATGTGTCTGTGATATTAGGAAAACCCTGCAGGCAAAGGAAGAAAAATATTGTGTTAAAAAACAATAAGTAATTTCTTCAAAAGGCCAGAACATGACAACACCGTGCATTTATTTTGTATCAAAACAAAGATGGTTTTTATATAAACCAAATTGTGTGAAAAATAAATACAGAGCTTACTGGTAAGATTATGGCTGTGTCATTTTTAAGTGTGGCACCAAACTATGCTACCTATTTGAGAAATGTGTCAGTTTTATAATGAGTTTACATCAGTTCTAAGTGTCAAACGAATAGAAGATCTGTTTGTCCACCTGCTTTGCATGCTGTTTTTGATCTTTAAAAACAAAGTGACGTGCTGCGTGTGTGTTATCCTTCCTTGGTTCCACTATTTCTAACACCTTTGCTCACTTTTCTCAACCATAAAAGGGTGGCAGGAGAGAAATCTTTTCATCACCAAGAGTATCATTAGCACTACAAATACTGTGCGAAGAAATGGACTTTGTCACGCCGCTCTTATTTCCCACAGTTACGTTTTCTCCTCCTTCGCTTAGAGCTAAGAAATGGCTGGGTAGTGATTTGGGATGCTAATTAGGCTGCTGTGTTTTCAGCTAACGTGAGGTAGACAAAAGCCTGTGAGGGCTGACTGCTACTATGCCATTTTAAGATGCTAGCAGATAACCATTAAACACTCTGTGGTAATGAACTTTTTATAAACAATAAAGCCATGGTTAACTCTAGTATAATAAAAACTTGCTACTAGCCAGACAGTAGTGAAATACACTGGCATTTGGGAAGAGTGATTTTCAAGTTTCAGCTAAGCTCACAAACCAGTGGGCGTGAAACAGAGGAAAAGTAAGTACGTTTATGTAACTCACTGAATGCCAGGGTGGGGGTGCAAATGGAATGCCTACAGAAGCAGAAAAGGGAACGCAGAAGGGCTGGGGAAATGTACTCCAGCTGGCCATCTTCAGTAAAGTACCAAACCTGGAGAAAAAGGTTTATATAATATTCCTTGAGGCATGTAGGAACAAACTACAATGAGATCCAAAAGCGAGGGCTCCCTGTACTATAAAAAGGGCTGTTTTCATCCAAATCATGTGTACACATTTTTAAAGTGTAGCAAGAATTATAAATGATATTTGTACCCAGGTACACTGAATAACATCAAATCTATTCACTGATAAATTCATTAATATTATATAGGGGAAACATACTTAGATTTTAAGAAATTGCGACATTTTAATGTTAAATATATTCTCCTGATCCTAAAATAATATTTTCATAGATTTGTATAATTTTTTTTAAGAATCGTGATCATTTAAATTGTTTGATCTGATGTGAGCTAACATTTAGATAGGCAAAGTTGTTATAAATCGTACTAACTGTATGTGTAACGTTTGACTCCTGAATTTTGAGATAGTATGTTTGATTTCATACCTGCCAGTACATGTATTTATCTGTCCAGGGGCAAGAACATACAGAAATAGCTAAAAGTAAAATTAATGCAGTTAAACACTGAGGTTCTAAATCTATTTCTACCATGTATTGTGTTTATGAAATTTGATAAATTCCTTAACCTTTTCTAAGTTCAGTTTCTACAAGGTACTTAATTTAACAGGGCTTCTGTGAAAACTAAGGGAATTCTCCTTTAATGTTGAGGGTACAACCTATAATAGGTTACATACTCTACAGTTGACAGTGAATATTATCATTGCATTTGGAGGTGGATGTCTATAGAAAGTCCTTCCCAGTCCTCCTTGCAGCCCAGGAAGCTTATATTTGTAATCACATGAAAATTTATTGGAATTCTAGCAAGTCAGTTCCAATCTTCCACCTCCACTGCAGCCCATGGCAAGAATAAAGACACTAAAGCATATTTATAGTTATGGAGAGCGAGGGGTCCTAAGTCCAGCCATGATGATGGCCATTCGGAACCAAGGTCTATACCAAGGACCAGACCTAGATTTTATTATTCATGAAGAAGAGAGTGGCTTGAGGATGAGTGACTGTAAGAGTGGTGGGAAATACGTGAGTGCCCTGAGCTGGGCTGGGTAGGAGGCCTGAAATCACTTCTGCCATGTGCAGAGAGAAAGCTATGCAGAAAGAGTAAGCTGCGTAGCACAATTGAGATAGCACCTACTGTTTTGGGGTCAATGCTGCAGCTCTGATGTGTAATCTTTGAAGCCCCAGGAAGACACAGCCTCTATTCCCAAGGCTGGATCCCAGCTGACAGCTTGAAGCATTGGCTCACACATCCCACCTCATCCAGGCTCACTTGAGAGAGCAACAGGGGGTCGGGGAAACAGTCCTGCCATCTCCAAAAGATTAACATCAATGCCTTGGCTAGAGCAGTATACATTGCTTGAAGCCAGTTGAAGGGGTATGGAAAAGTCCTAGCTAGCTCTGGACATATCAATACATGGAAATATGGTCAGGCTCAGCTCAAATGGAGCCAATTGCTCCTCTTTCAAGGAGAGTCACCTACGTGGTCCTCCGCAGAGATGAAAGAAATAGTCATTTGTAAATATAATAAATATTCTAGTATTAATCATAGATTAACACAATTTGTTCCCTAGGGAATTTATAAAAATTGTGCACCTGCCATATACCATTTTCTGTGTTGGGTGCTTGTATCCCCTTGGAACTCAAAATAATTGAAAATTTTAAATATGCATCAACCATACTTGGGTTAGTACAAACTTTCTGTGTGCCAAGTCACCATGATAACAGGCTACTTTTTAGTAGAGTTATATTTGGGCATACTGAGTTGCATATCTAATATACAAATTTCTGTCGTAAAGATACGTTTTCAATCATTTCTTTCATTGATGTTCATATGTTTTCCATTGTGAGATTTATGTCTTATGTAAAGTCATTTGAATCTGCTAAAATCCAAGCCTATGGAATCTAGTAGAAACATTAAATCACATCATTTTATTGATTTGCAGTCTACTTATTAAAATTTCAAAATGGTTCTGAGTTGACATCAGTGTTTTGTCTGCACATACTTGATTAATAGTGTTTAACTACCAGTGTTTCATCTCTTATTTAAGAAGTGTTTTTCATAGTTCAAGTTAGTTAACAGAGTTTCAAATTTTCAACTAGAAGTTTACATGAAGTATTTTTTTTTTCTTGGCAACTTTTGTCCCTATGTCAACATGTAGTTAGTTTGTTTTATAAATTTGATTTCTCTGTTTTTCTGCTTAATTTTAGTGTAACTAGAGCTCAAAACCCTAAATGACTGTGGAATGAAATGATAAATTAAAAACTATGCCTCATAAATTAACAAAATTAATAAAAAACCATAAGTACAAGTGAAATATTTTTCTTTCCAGTGCAATACTCTTCCCAGTACATGTTACTCCTTCACTATAAGTGCGTGTGCACACACCCATGAGGGGGCCTTTCTAGGTGCCTAAGAGGTGCCTATTAGTCATACTAAATCTTAGCCTTACTCTTGGTGTATTGTGGAGCTGCAGAAAATTGTTCACTTTTCTCTTGTAAGTTATTTTTCACTCTACACCTCTCTGTTTTCCATGATATTTTTTTTCAGTTGTTGTGAAATTTTGGTCAAAACAAAGCTCCTAAGAAATGTACTCACTTATTTCTTTATAAAAAGAGAAAACAAGAAAACAAACTTAGGTTGATAGCTTATCCAGTCTGGGATTCTGAGTTTGGCAAAAAAAAAACCCATGAAGCTACCAGGTGAAGTGTGTATTCTTTTCCTGTGAAATTCATGTCCAGTTTTCTTTAACCTGTCTTTTTTTTTTTTTTTTTGCGGTACTAGGGATCGAACTCAGGACCTTGTGCTTGCCAGGCAAGCACTTATTCCACTGAGCTATATCCCCAGCCCCAACCTGTTTTTTTCAATGGATTTAGTACATATAAATATATATATTACATATGGCTTTACACTGTCTTTGTATTTATAATAAAATATATAAAATGCTTAGAAATGAGTGAACGATTGCTTGCTTTACATTGCTCCTAATTAAAGGATGATCAGTTTAACTGCCACTTAGGGACTTGGTTTTAATGTTAAGAAATAGTAAAATTTGGTCTGTACCATTCTAGCACTTAAATCTACTGTGAAGACATAGAAATATTCCTGTGATGCAACTAGTTCGAAAATTAACAGTTTAGTAGACGTGTCAGCAGAAATACCAAATAGGAGCGTGCTGCAGGACTCCAGGTAAGATCGGAGATTCCCAGCAGAGCAGTGCGGAGTGACAGATGGAGGATCTTCTCAGGGTCTAGCTAAATTTTAATTTGTCTCATTTGCTTTATAACAGTACCAATCATATTTATTGGATTCTTATTTATTCCCTAAAGCAAATATACATTTTACCTTTTACCTGTATGTGAAATAATCTTTAGGTATGTAGGATAAAAAACTGTCTGATTCTCAGTTGTTTTGCTCTATTTTTTTTTTAATATTTTATTGGTTGTATCTATTAGGATGGTTTGACTTACTTGGGGGCAATTCCAGAGCTACATTAAAGTTGCAGCTGTAGTGCACAAAATTCAAATTTCTCAAATGATTACATTTTAGCACATACACATTAACATTTTCACACACACTGACACAGACATGTGCACATACATAGAGTCACACAGAAACACACATTTTTCTGAACTCTTTAAATGTAATGTATTGCTGTGATAGCCTCTTGCTTCACAAGTAGTAGAACTTCTCCTACAGCAAGATTATATAATTAAGAAAATCTCTGATTTTCCTTAATACTGTCATTCTATTTTTTAGCCACTACATTGTTCTTTCAGTCTGTGATCTGTTTTTTTTTCCATCTTTAACTCATTTGTCTACTTCAGAATTTGTGTTTTTATTTATAAGTCTGTAGATGAATTCGGTGATGCCAGGCTGGTATGGTTTGGAATAATTTGAATTTTTCCCTAACAGTTCATGTGTTAGAAACTTGGTCCTAAGAGTCACAAATTAAGAAATGAGGTCCAAAGGTGCACATATTTTCCCGCAATGACTCAACTTTATTCTTCTTTATGGCAGAGCAGTGCTCCGTTGTGTGTAAATGCCACATTTCTTTGATACAGTCATCAGTTGTTGAACATATAGGCTGCTCCCAAGATTTAGCTATTATAATTCTGCTGCTGTAAACAAGGGTGTGTGTGTAGCACTGTAATATGGTATGTTAACTTTTTCATATTAAGTGAAATGCATCAGATAGACAAGCTTAAATATGATATTCTTCTTATATGAGAAACTCAAAATATAGAGAAAACAAAATGGAAAAGAGATACTGGGAAAGAAAACAATAGGCCCCTTGCAAATTGGAAGGAGGGAGGAGAAGCAGGAGGAGGGTAGGGACAAGGGCTGAAGAAGAATTGCAGTGTGTGATGTACGTGTGCCAAACTTCCCCAAGAAATGCCATTGTTATGTACTGCAAACGACTGCTGGTAGAAATTGAAAATTAAAAGAATTGACATATACGGCAAGGTGTCTGGGTGACTGCCATTAAGGCAGCTTCTGGGGACTCTTGAGTTTGTTGTGGAAATGAGTTGTTTTAATGATCTTGGTCTGAGTCACTCACTGGCCTCTCTGGTGATGAAATATCTTGCCCTCCCACTGTTTCTGCTATTGTGACATTGTCCTGCAGAAGGATGTCACTGGAATGAAGCGGATCCTGGCATTGTGCCCCTGAACCTCTAGAACAATGAGATGAATAAACTCCTTCTCTTTACAAAATTAATATGCCTGGGGGATATTGTTACAGTAACAGAAAGTGGGCTAATGCACTGACTCTGAACAGAAAATGGCCACTCCTAACTCATTCCACAAACAAATCTACCCTGTCCAAAAGAGGCCCTGAGTTCTCTTTCCAAGGCTAGGAAATGAAATCAAATAATCATCTGGACAGAAATAATAGTGCAGTCTTTGTGGAATGCACTAGCCTCAGGGAGGAACTCACTTCTTGTAGAAATGCCCATGAAGTTAGATAAATGTCCATATGCTGAAACCTGTGCTCAAGCCCACAAAAGGAAAGTAAGAGAGGTAATTTCCTCAGTAATTCCACCTTTCACCACAGGAAAAAGTTTCATGTGGAAGACAGTATGTAAATGGACTCAATTTTTATACTCTGTTTCTCTGAATTCTACCACAATAAAGTAAAAAACTCTAGCAAATGCATGTAATAATTCTCTTACAGAAATTTTATTGAAAACACAAGTACAAAATATGACATTTTTAGTCAGCATATTGTTACCAGAATAATTTTATACCTTAAACATGCATTTAGACACATATATTCTTTAACAGTAAAACACGTTTTTACTGAAACATAGTACAACTATTCACATATTTACACAGGATATATCTTCAATACTGTATAACTTGAATCATTATACTTTAAACATGGACTTCACATAATTTTTTTTTCTCTTGTGAAACAGATCTTTTCCATATAAAATGTGTTTAATATTCTGTCTCATAAAATTATGCTTGAGGTTTTGCTTGGTTTTGTTTGCTTTTCAGGTAGGTAATGAGAGCTATGGAAATGATTATAACCAGAAACTATTTTGTGTAAAATGTATTAATTGTGCTGTGTGTCCTCCTGGTGATACCATTCTGCATGGGAATGCCATAGAAGCTGGGCTTCTCCACCCTGATCCACATGCAGCTAGTTAGTGGTATGTTTCTCTGCATAAAATAAAGATGTCAAATATGAAGTTTTTTCAGATGTTTTTAGTGTTACACAAGGTTCAGAAAATTTAATTCCACACTTTATGCCTTTGTGGATTTATAATGCCAATAGAGAAAATTGTCCTTTTAAAATCAAGCTTCTTAGGCAGAAAAATAAAATATTTTATACAATTTCAGGTTTAAAAATACTTCACATAAATGGTGGTGAATTTTTTAGTACCTTGACTGTGGAGGTGGCTACACCTATCTGCAGAGGTGATAAAACTATATAGAAACTCACAGGCACACAAAGACATAGTGAGTACAGCTAAGGTTGATTAAGTCTGAATAAATCAGAGTGTTGTACAGCTGTCAATACCTTGGTCATCATATTATACTGTAGCATTGTAAAATGCTGTCATTGGGGGAAGTGGGCAAACTGTGCCAGGAATATTTCTGTACTACATCTTAACATTGGATATGAATCTATAGTTCTCATAATATTTTTGATAAAAGAATTTCACATTACTTTTATATAATCTTGTCCCTATTTTATGCAACTAAGAAAGAATTTGACATCCCATGCTTGTTTGTTGTGTATCATTTTGAAGTCCGTATCAAGGAAATTTATTAAACTAATTTAGTTTGTTGTGAAACTCTACACAGATGAATTTCATAAAATATTTATACACAATGTCTGATTATTTAAAATAAGCTGTGAGTACTGTTTATTATATTTTGAAAAAGAATGGAAATTATCATTTGCCACTGGAAACCAAGGAATTCATTATGTGGTTAACTGGGTTTAACGTCTGGGGAAGAAGCTAATAGCCAAGAGGTCAACAATGAGCAAACAAAAACTGACTTAAAAATGAGACAAGACCTTCACAAACATCTCACCATAGAAACTTTGTAGATAGTACATAAACACGAAGATGCTCCCCATCTTACACCATGGGGAAACTCAAGTTAAAGTGAGATATTACTACACCCTATTAAAATGGTCAGAACCTGAAGCACCAACACCACTACTGGTGAGAATGCGCAGCTGTAGGAATTCTCAGGGGCTGGAGTGTGTCTTAAAGTGAGAGCGCTTTTGAGGCCACTGGCTTAATCTCTAGCCCTGAAAACAAACAAACAAACCCAGAAAAAGAAAGAAAAGTAAACAACTCTCTTATTTGTTACAAATGGGAATGAAAAATCCTGCAACTGTACTTTTTGGCAATACTGTCTAATAGCTTTTATAGAGCTAAACATGCTTTTACCATATGATTTAGCATTGTATTCCTTGGTAATTACTCAAAGGATTTGCAGACATATGTCTGCACAAAGCCCTGAACACAGATGTTTACTGAAGCTTTATTTATAAGTGCCCAAACTTATAAGCCGGCAGTATCCTTAAGCAGGTGAAGGGGAAATAAACCAGCACATCTGAAAAAGAAAGGTTATTCAAGTACTTAAAAAACAATAACAACATAACAAAACTATCAAGTCATAACTAGATGTGAGGGAATTTAAAAGCATAGTATTGATGAAAGAAACTAAGCTGAAAAACCTATATCCTGTATGATTCCAAATATACAGCATCTGGAGAAGGCATATATTACGTAGGCAATAAAAGAGAAGTAACTTCCAGGAGCTGAAGGTGCAAAAAGAGAGGAACAGGCAAAGCACAAACAATTTTTAGGAAAATGAAGCTATTTGCATGATGCCATAAAAATGGTCACATAACATTATACATTTGCATGAACTCATGGGTGATTGCCCTGTGTCAATGTAGGTTTTTCGGTAGGTTTCTCAATATAGATTTATCAACAAATGGTCCATTCTGGCTAGGGCTTTTGAGGAAGAGAAGCTAAACCTGCACGGAGGCATAGATCTATTGTAAATCTCAACATCATCTCCTACCAACATAAAACTGCTCTAAAAATTAGTCTTAATAAATAAAAAGTAGACATTGTCTTTCATGTTTCATCTTTTCATTGTTTTCTTTTAGCTTGTTTGTTTCCTGACTTACAGACTCTTTCCAATCTATTCTCCACGGCACAGCAAGAGAAGTCCTTCTTTCAAACGCAAACTGGCCTCCTTCCACTCTATGCCAGATTCCTCGACACTTCATGTGATCACAAGCAGATTTGCCATGAAGCATATGAAATTTAAACGTAAATACAGACTGCTCAGAAGGCCTCATGCTCACTTTTGTGTTGCAATTTTCCTTTAGGCCTCTGAGCGTTTGTATTCAGCATTTGTATGCAGCGCTGCCTGTCATTTTCTCAGACTACTTCCGTCTTTGTTTCTCTCTATTGCTAGAGGTACCATCCCAGCGCCTCATTCTCTTTTTGCTGGGATAACTGTGATAGTCAGATGACCATGCCTTCTCCTGACGAGCAGGAAAAATCTCCCTGGTATTTTCTACTTGTAATCCTGTGGTCTTATGTATACAGAAATCGTTTACTTCCCATCCTTAAAATCTGAGGAGACTCCTTCTGTTTAAAGGTAATGGCCTGGAGTTCTCTACATCTCCCCCTGTCCAACTACTCTTTTCTTACCTGTGGTGAGCACCAAAATGATCCCGTACTGTTTATTCTTCTCAAATTACTTTTCACAACCCCATTTACCTTCACAATATTAAATAAAATCCGTATGTTTGATCATTTATACAACCATGGCATGTTGAACACCCACATTGTGAGAGGCATTGTGTCTATAGTACAAGGTATAAAATTACAGTGAAATTGATGTTCATTAACCTGTAATCGAATTATCATAGAAGTAAATTGCTGAATACAATCTGTGATCATTAATATTTAGGAAAAGTACATAATAGTAAAGCAATGTACAAAATAGACTTGATAGAGTAAAGGTTTCTTTGGGGGCCTTATATTTCAGCTGCAATAAAATACTGAAGCAGGAATTCATTTAGCTTATTAATTTATTAAAAGTATCACTGGTTTAACAAACAGCAGAACAAAATGTTGAGGCAATACTAAGGACTTTAAAATGTTTACCTATTTATCAGGAATTTTGGATGCATTTGGAATGCTGTTTTAATTTACCTTTGTGAAATTATGTCTTCAGTGGAATGTGTTAGTTGTATTGTTGATTAAAATTCTGAGTCTGACCATTGCCAAGAAATGTTTATGTCATCCAAGTTAAGCCAACCATATGTTTTCTCTTCAAAATGTGAATGTTGAATAGAATTTAACAGATAGAGAGATAAAATTGGAGCACAGTCATTACTGTATAATTTTTTATATAAAACTGTTGAATTAATCCTCTTCTCTAAAACCAAGAGAAAATTTATTTTTTTCCTATGCCTGTTTGTATGATTTTAACATCAGTTCTGTAAGTTCTTCTGCATAAATCTTTATCATTTCCCTTTCAGTGCCATGCGGTTAGGACTATTTATATTGAAAGAAATATTTATCTATAAAATCATGGAGTTTTTGAATGAGAAGGAGTCTTTTGTGGGTGAAAATAAAGACAGGAGTGACACGAGATAAAATTCACTCATAGGATGGGGAATTTAATACAGATTTTATTTACAGTCTAGTTGAAGGATTATGCTATGTTTCTAAGATCCCAAGAGAACAATTATTTCAGAACGTTTAAACACAAGAGTTACATGACCAGAATTATATCTCTAAACTCACTCTGGATTCAGTTAGGTAAGTTCAGTGAAGGCAAAAGGAGTAAATACAGGACCATTTATGAAGAAATTCTATGCACCAGCGAGCACAGAGTCAGAAAGTGCGGGTGGAAAAGCAGAAGGATTTAGATGGCAAAATTGACAGATTGGTCTCTAAGGGCAACAAAAGAAAGGTGCTTCCCTGTGATGACCTTTGGGTTTCTTGAAAGTCCTAAATATCAAAAATGGCTTTCAGGAAATAGTTGTTTAAGTTTCTGGCTTATAAAATTGGCTATTTGGAACTGACATTTAGTAATGAAATAAGAAAAAAAGTATGATAATTAGATTTAGACAAGGGCATATTTTGGGTTAGGCATTGAGCTTGGTGAATCATTAATACAATACTTCTGTGGTATCCAAGAAAAGATCACCAGTAGACCTTGAGTATTAGTGTCTGAGCCTTGGGAAATAGCTTTACATCTTACCACTAGCCTAGACTTTCACCCTATTGCAGCTGAGACTTCCAAGGAGCCTCAAACTCCGTAAGTATGAAGAAAAATGAATTTTGTCTTCACCCTCCCCAAAGAATATATCCTTTTTCTTCCTTTGATGCTCATCTCAGTGAAGTTGTTCACTATCCACTTAACTATCTTAAGCTGTAATGCACATATCAGAATGATTTGCTGTTTCTTCTGTACTTCTCATTTCAAAACCAATCAATAAGATTGCTATGTCCCCATGTCATCCAGGATCTCTTGGGTTTTTATGCAATTGTGAAATAGGATTTTGCATCTCATCCAGAAGTTGAATATATTTCTGAGAGTGATATGTATGTTCTTTTAATGTCAGTCATTATTCTCTGTGGTTTTACTATTGTTATTAGTTTGCTATATTTAAATTTAATGAAACATTTATTCTCAATCAAGAAGACCATTGAGATGATAAAGTTCTGCAAGTTGGTGGTGTTAAATCAGGGTAATAAACTTTATTTTGTGTGAGATGAGAAATGATTGAGTATGCTTTCTATTTTTTACTATTCTTTTATTCTTCCTTTATGATATTCCTAAGTGAAGCAAATAACAGAAGTTTCTCCTACCTTATCTGTGGACTTCAGTGTTAAAGTCCCAAAACTCCCTGGACAAAGGCAATGTTATTTTTCCAGGAATTTATTTTTTAGATTGTGTAGTAAAGTTAATCTGCGGTTTAAAATTATTATTTTGAATACTGAAATAGGAGATATGGAAATACTGTGCCTACATGAATTAAGTTAATGTACAGAGTCATAATACTCTACACAAAATCTAGGTAATATTTCTTCCATTTTTCTTGGATTAATTAGAACAAAAACAAGCATGCAAAAACAGTCCATCTCTTACATCACTTTTTCAGTTTTCTTGAACAAAACATATCCTCCAAATCATTCATGAACTGAACTGTCTTCCATATTTTAAGTCTTAGATTTAATCTACTGCTTACTGCTCTTAGGATAAAGAAATCAGTAATTAGAGAAAGATATAGCAGCATCTCTGATGAAGTGTCTAAGCATAGACTTCACTCTATGCTAATACTCATTAAATTCTAGAACTAGTGATGCTTCTAGCTAGATAGGATTTTACTTTGGGCATTCAGCAAGTAATACAGGGACTATATCAGGAAGGAAAGGAGGGGCAAGCCACTTGCTACGTGAAACTGGGAGTGGTGGGAGCAACAAGTTTGGACTTGAAACGCAATGTGCCTCCAAATACACATGATTTTCATAGTGAATATAATCCTTCCGAAAGCTGAGGAAAAATATTTAAAGTATTATTAATTTTTGCCTTTCCAAAACATAACCTAACTTCCATAATCACCACATAACACATATTTTTCGAAATTAATTTTTAGATGTCAATTTTAATCTCAATTATGTTTATGCAAATAGAAAAATGCAGTTCAATAGACACATTTAGATGAATAAATTCAGCTCTTGTCAGCTTTTTCTGAATTGGTTTTGACTAAGTATTTTGTTTTAAAAGATTAGGTTTTATATAAATGTGCTGTATATCACTGCGGGTAGCTAGATCATTCCTTTGCTATATATGGTTCTTTTTTTTTCTTTTTTTTTTCTTTTTATTAAAAAAAAATAAAAGTACAAAAACATATTAACAAACAGACACCAATTAGCATAAAAAATAGTACAATCACAACTGATCTATAGACAAGGTGACACGGTCTCAACAGTGGTTATTGCTTTATCCATTGATATCTTCGAAGTGTAAATATATGAACCCATATACAGACATGTAAAATTGCTCAGACCATTAATCCTCTCAACAACAGAAAAACACAAAAACCAAACATCCAAAGACAGAAAACAAAACAGGCAAACAACAACAACAACAACAACAACAGCAAAAAACACCAATAGTTGCTGCTTTGCATATTGATATCTTCGAAGTGTGTGTTCAGGATAACACATACAGACATACAAAATTGATCAAATAACCCGTCATCAATTATTCCTTAGCATTAAGTGATATAATACAATAGTAGAAGCATGTTAGCCCTCCTGCATACATGTATATTCATATATACATACATACATTTCTGTCTCTTTGTTTTCTCCTTTCCCTCGTCCCATCTGTTCTTTGTTTTTGAACAGATTTCCTTCATGTCTCTTAGTTTATATTCCCACCCTCGGGTTCTTACACCAGTGATACAATGCGTTGCCTGCACATGTATCGCTGATTTATTTCACTAATGAGTATGGACTCCAGTTTTGACCACTTGCCTACAAAGTCCCCAAAACTGTCTTTCTTTATAGCTGAATAATATTCCATTATATAAAAATGCCACAATTTTTTAATCCAGTCTTCTGTGGATGGGCACATGGGTTGCTTCCACATTTTAGCTATTACAAATTGCGCTGCTATAAACATGGGTGCACATATATCAGAGTGATATGATGTTTTCAGATCTTCTGGGAAAATACCCAGAAGAGGAATAGCTGGTTTGAATGGAAACTCTAGACCTAGTTTGCTGAGAAATCTCCAAATGGCTCTCCACAGTGGTTGCACCAGTCTGCATTCCCACCAGGAGTGTAATAGAGTCCCTGCTTCCCCACAGCCTCGCCAGCATCTGTTATTGGATGACTTTTTCATACTGGCCAGTCTTACTGGGGTGAGATGAAATCCCGATGTTGTTTTCATTTGCATTTCTCGAATGACTAAGGATGTGGAACATTTTCTCATATATTTATTTGCCATTTCTATTTCTTTGTCTGAGAATTGTGTTTCCATTTCAGATGCCCATTTCTGGATTGGGTCTTTGAATTTGGACAGGTACATGTTTTTTAATTCTTTGTATGTTCTAGATAGAAGACCTTTGTCTGAGGGACAGCCAGCTAGGATTTTTTCCCAATTTGTGGGTTTTCTTTTTACTTTGCTGGTGATTTATTTAGATGTACAAAAACTTTTCAGTAGAATGAGGTCCAAATTATTGATTCTTTGAAGTGTTTCCCTTGCAGTTTCATTTTTGTTCATGAACTCTCTGCCTACTCCTATGTCTTCAAGATTTTTGCCTACTTTCTCTTCCAATAGATTTAGAGTTTCTGTTTTAATATTGAGGTCTGTGATCCATTTTGACCCGAGTTTGGTGCATGGTGATAGACTGGGGTCTGTTTTCAGTTTTCGGCAAGAGGCAAGCCAGCTTTTCCAGCACCATTTATTAAACAGGCCTTCTTTTTTCCACTGTGTTTGGTTGACGCCTTTGTCAAATATTAGGTAGCTGAGTGGGTTTTTCGTTGTGGGTGCATCTTCCAGTCTGTTCCATTGATCCTCAGGTCTGTTTTTTAGCCAGTACCAGGTTGATTTTATTACAGTAGCTTTGTAGTATAATTTCAGGTCAGGGATTGTGATTCCACCTGACTTGTTCTTATTGCCCAGGATTGCTTTTGCTATTCTGGGTCTCTTCTGGTTCCAGATGAATTTGAGGCATATTTTCTCTAGA